>JARVZY010010444.1:0-32304 GCA_030686995.1 Artemisia argyi | reverse complement strand
TGATCCTTAAAACTTGCGCGGTTTCATTTATAAGCCCTAATTTTGCATTTTTGTGATAATTTGCTCATAAGCTCTCATCATAAGCTATGAGCTAGTCTAGATTACTTAAATAGCCAATATTAATAAATCATAAGCTTAGAAACCCTTTTGTTTCATAAAAATATAGATTGCATGGTTTTAGGACTAGTTTTGTAAAGTTTTCCATGCATAGGAGTATATATTGTAACTTTCTGAAACTATTAGGGCTATCGGCTGTTTTTGCCATTTCTTGGAAGATATAAGTATAAGGACCTATTGTGTGAAGTTTTAGAGTCTAGGGATAAGTATATAAATAGTTATTAACATTAAGGACTATTTTCGTAAAAGTTATAACCGAAGGGTAAATAGTGTCAAATTATAAAATTAAGGATTTAAGTGAAGTATTTACTAATAAATAAAAGTACTATCCTTTTTATATAATGTATCACAATACCTGGGAGCTTCATGTGAGGGGTTTCATTTGAGTATTCATTTTGACGATTTTGCTGGGTTTACGATTTAAAGAGCCCTGGCTCCTCAAACGTTTACTACAATATGACATCTGAATTATAATAGCCCGAACGGTGATACATTATATTTAAATCTAGTACTTAATAACATAACACAATACTAGGGAGCTTCATGTAAGGGGCTTCATACCTCTGGATTATGATGGCCCGAACGGTGTTATGTTATATCTAAATCTAGTAAACCGTAAGAATACTTACTTAGGAAACAGAGTACTAAAACTTATACAAACCCAATCAGACTTGACATACACACTACACCTGGTTGCGTGAGTAGGCCGTCTAGAATCTCCATCACATTTCCCTAATCACAGGCGAGTTTTCATAGCCTTACTTTTTAAATGCTTTACAAACCTGTGAGGGGGATACATGTTTTCTTTTCTCTTTAAACCGAATACAAGTCTTTTCTTTGGTTATTGCACGAGTGTTACTTTCTGCCACCATTACATTACTAAAATTCATGAACCATAATCACTTGCGAGTGAACGCGAGTATAGTTGATAGATCTATCAGAGTTTGACAACTCTCGTTGGTTTGCCCCAGCTGGGTACCAATAAGTACTATACTTTAAACCTCTAAAGGATTAACTTTGGCAAACTATCCTTCTTGTCCCATTATGGTTTGGTCGATAGTGCACCATGATCTGGACTGTTAACATGCGGTTTCATGAGCTTAGTGCAATAACACTTTTTTCTTAGTATTGTACTGATCATACAATACTGGCACAAACTGTTTAAATACGGTTTACACCTACTTTACATAGGTATATAACAACGTAGCCCATGGCCTAATAAACTCGTATTCAACCATTTTAAACGAAAACCTATGAATATCTCTCAACCTTTGGGTTGACTCTTTAAGCATGTATCCAAGGTAACTGAGCAACCTATGGCATGGAGTGGCACTGGACTTGGAGGACTTTCAAACCGGTTATCATTCAAACTCTACGTTTCACATAGATTTAGGGACCTCCTTTTATAAAAACTCTGATATTTTAATGAATGATAACTCATTTTATAAAAACGTCTCTTTTCGATTCGTTTTCTATTATTGTGACTGTGATCCATGAAGTAATACCCCAGATCTAAATTCCGCTACGATCTGTGAAAATAGGGGTACTACAGATTGGTATCAGAGCTAAAGTTGTAGAGAACAAGGTCAAAACCTAAACTACAACTACTTTTCCGAAACCCAAGAAAGTCCTCAGTGTCACTGCCTTTCCACTAAATGCTATGTGCAAAAGGTTAGCCTAAGTAGATATCCCATAACTGCTATTTTTATAAGTAACTTAGGTTATTTTCCACCGGGTTGTTATATAGACATGTATACTCCCCCCATACTACTATCGTCCCATCATGTTTACATGCGGAGAATGTTCTTCCCTCTTCAAATGTTCTGAATTATACCCCGAAACATTCCCCCTTTAATTCTTAGGAAGATTCTAGAAAAAGTTTAGATTCACTAGCCTCTCTAAGTTTCTCGCCTTTCCTGATAATCCATCTTATGCTTAAAAGCATCATGTAATCCCCCACTAGCTCTTATCACTATACCTACTATTTTGCCTTCACCCCAATACTACCCTCACCAACATTTGATCCCTAAGGATTCTTTATTCCCGAAGGATCAATGTCACATAGGAGACCCACACATCCTTTATCGTACTTACCTAGTAATGAGCCTAGTCTATTTAGGAAGCGATCATATACTTTAGCACCCCTATCCTTTTTCACTAACCTTCCTACCTCATCTTGGAAATTTGAGGTTGGAGGATATCCCCTTAGGACACACTTAGAACACTAGGAAGATCAGGTTGAGAATATCCTGAATAGTTTAGGTAAACTCTCTATTGACCTTATTGGGAGAATATAAAAAGGTCATAGTGATAGCTAAGTAGTAACCCAATAGGATTTCTACCTTAGAAAAGATAATCGATGATAATCAGGTTATTCATCGATTAGATATAGAAAGCCTTTCCAACCCCAAACCCTAAGGAACCACTAATTAGTACACCTTTATCGCCTATACCTTTAGTTTAGAATTTCATCCTAGGATATATAATTGTACTTGTTAAGTTTAGGATATCTAAGATTGATTACCTATGATACTCCCTCCGTCCCATATTAAATGTCCACTTTTGACTTTTGGAGTCTCTTTTCTTCAACTTTGACCTCAAATAGTTTTGTTTGTACTATATAATACTTGCTGAAAATTATATCAACGAAAATACATTCAAAACCCAATTCATTCATATATTTTGAATCAAGTATTATATAACACAAACGAAAATATTTAAAGTCAAAGTTGATTAAAAAAGACTTTGAAAAATCAAAATGGACATTTAGTATGGGACGGAGGTAGTATAAGATAAGTTATGACTTAGTTATACCTTGCCCTCCCCCTTATGCAAATCCCTACTTATCATTCCCTAGTTACCATTTAGGAGAGGAACACCATCACCCAATCCTTCCCTTTACTAGATTACCTTAAGACATTCCGAACCCTATTATAGCCCTAGAGATTAAGTTAGCTACTAAGAAACCCAACAAGGTAGATACTTGTTATAGCCTATCTTAGATTCTGTCCTATTCCACAAGGTAAATACTAAAGGATATGCATTACCTACGACCCTTAGGTATCCATACTAGATAGTCTCGATACCTTAAACCTTAGAGAACCCTCCCATAGGAATACTAGCTTTTGAACTTTAAGCATTTTAAGGATAAACCTAGGATATCACCCTTTAGGTACTTAGTAAGTGGGCCCTAAGAAACAAATCCATTCCTTATTTCTCCTTCTCCACTAAATTCCTCATTTATACACTCGACAATTTGCCTAATAATCCATATCCTTTTCAGTTTCCGTGTCAAATCCAACTACGAGACATGTGGCATAAATAGCGACACTTGTTAAACTTTGAGTATGATAAGTTATCTATGACCTCATGTAGTTTTGATTTCATCTCTCGTTGTTTCATGACATTATGGTTATCTAACCTATGTCGTGTATTACAACTCTTCACCTACTCTATCTTCCTACACTTCCTAGAAACACTTATCCTCATATTAAATCCCTTCCCCCTATCATCTTATGTGATACTGATTATGAGAATTCCTATTCTACATCATATAGTTTTTCTTATGAGTCTAATTCTACCGAAGAGTTAGCTTAAAATTTCTTAGTTGCCCTAGCTATCGAACCCTCCCCGAATGATCCCTATATGCAAGCATATAATGGTGATATTCCTATCGTCCCCTCTTTACCCCTTCCCCCTACTTCACTCTCATCCTAAGACTTCTATGTTCCCGAAGTAGTTTCCCCTCTTAGTAAGAAAATCCATATTATACCCCTAGGTTTTCCGTATTCGAGATTAGAAGTAATTTTTATAGGACACCCTTAGAAAGACATAAGAAATAGATAGAAGATATTTAGGACCACTTAGCTAAACTATCTGTAAGACATACCGAGGAAATAGAAAATAAGAGTGTGATCTTAAAAATGTCGAGTCATTATCTTTGGTACATTAAAAACTAAATTAGGAAAAAGTTAGTATCTAGACTTAAGATAAGGCTATTCTAACTTATGTTAGGATTCCTACTCTTGAAATAATTATCTAGGATATTAGAGTTAGTCATAGATCAAATACAAGGAACCTTTAGGGACAATTTAGGAAAAAATTGAAAAGATTAGATTAGTAGGCCATTGACCTAGAATCTTAAGCTTTTAGTACTTAGTCTAATTGCGGGATATGGATATTGTCAAGTTTTCACCTTTTAATATATTTGAACAAGCCGTTATGAGGTTATAGTTTTCCCCATACCTAGTTTCATAAGTTGCCTATCCCGTATTAGGATTTCTTATATACTATATATTAGGAAATACTATAGGTTACATACCACCTGAATATCCTAAGCCTACCCTAAGTTTTATATACCCGGACCTAGAACTCGAGGTTACAAGTTATAACTAGGAATTCAAGCAAGTGACTTTACTTAGGGACACTGAAACTTATGACGATTTTCCGTCATCATTCACTACTTAAACCAATTATACCACCCCTAGAATTTGAGTCTATCTATAGGAAACTAGATAATTCACTATAAATCATACCGAGACCTTTAGGTGGGGAAACAAACTTCTGAGGAATCTAGTAAATCTTATCCCTATTAGTACCTCTGTCTTCCTAGCTTTAGGTAATCCTACTCCCACTCCTCAGTTATTTCCTATTCTTCCGTCATTTCCAACTCTTCCGTTATTTCACATTCCTTTGTCATTTCCCACTTCCCCATTATTTTTTACTCTTTTCACTCCTCCGTCATTTTTCACTCTTTTCACTTCTCTGTCATTTTTCACTCTTCTCACTCCTCCGCTATTTTTTCCTCTTCCAAAATTTCTTATTCCTCCATTATTTTTCACTCTCGCGTCATTTTCCACTCCTCCGTAAATTCCTACTCCCCTACTTTTCCATTCTTTCCCACTCTTCTTTTACTTCTTACTCTTCTATCATATCCTATTCTACCTACTCTTCCATCTAAAACTACCCTTCCGTCCTTACCCACCATCCAAACCTACTATCCTGTCCTTTCCTACTCTTCCGTTCCTTCTTATTCTTCCGTTACTCCCTACTCTACCGTCATACAATGTTATAAGTGTTAGAACTTGTATTCTCAAATTTTCCGTCACTTTGCAAGTTTCTATTAATTAGAAACTTGTAAAAATATCTAAGTCGGATTTTTCGTAATCCTCATTATGACCGACTTATGATATTATCCTTCTAATCCCATGTTATCTTGCAAAGCCATGACTCAGGGTGCCATCCGGTAACTAGTTGTTGACAGTAGTACTACAGCACTAGAAACCTGAGTTACTAACATGGATAATGCCAATAACCCATGTCTAGCCAGTAGGCCCATAACCCACAGGTCCCCATGATCTCTAAACCTTTCCTCCAAACATTGTAAGTTTCACAATGTTCTCCAAAACTTTCCCAAATACCCTATTCTTCACAACTCTCCCTTTCATACAATATCATCCTAGATGATATTGAAGCTTGACATAGTATGTCAATCTTATCGATTCCATCACTTATCGTCACTTTCACACCCTACTTTGGCCAGCATTACTTAAGGATGATTTATAATCATCTTATTGAAATGAATTAGGACGCTTCTTCATTTTAATAAGGAAATTATAAACCACCGAATTATAAGTTTATAAGTTCTTACTTACAAAGGATTGGGACGTCTCTATTTGTAAGTAAAAAGTTATAAATGAGTAGTTCTAAGTATATGGCATTCGTACAAACAATTTACCTCCAATCCGTTTGTACGAAACAAATCCATTTCCTTCCTACCCTCCCAATGAGTCTCTAGTTTCCTTAGGATCGTAAACATATCCATCTATCCCAACCTTCACTTTATCTTTCTACCAAATCTCGGGACGAGATTTTCTCTTAGGGGGTGAGACTGTCACAACCCATAATTTTCATTAAGGTTGTTCCTACTACAATATCTATATAAGGTATTTTTCGAGTAAGATTTTTGCTTTATTTCATTTCCCACTATTTTAACTAGCTTACATAGCCCCCTAGACGACTTACGCAACCACCAATGCCAAATATTTATACCTTATAAACCTCCTAGTATGTCAAGTATAAGTTTTAAATATAATTTTAATAAGTATTCTATCATTCTAGTATACTATATTTATCACAAACTCTAAACAAGCCCTATGTGTTTACGGTTATTTCAAAAACCCTAATTTCTTATCCAAAGTAGTTTGAAAGTGTTCAAAGCTTACGTATAGGTTACCTTAGAAACTTTAGGATATCTTAGTCCCCCTAAACCCTAGTATAACTCCTTAGAGCTTAGGTACAAGTCCTTTAAGCATAGAATCCTAATTAGGTAATTTAGGCCCCGAAACTAGGTCAAAACCTTCCCGATTCTTTAGTACAAGCTACCAGCACTTAGGAAATGATCCCTAAACCTTAATCCTACTCACTAATCACTCTTAGGACCCTAATCTAGGTACTAATTCTTAATCTAAAACCCTAATCCTAAACTTAACCCTAAATCTAGATTAAGCCTAAAACTAAGACAAAACTAGCACCTTAAGCACCTCAAACGACCCTAGCAGCCTACAAGGCAGGTTATGATTCTCCTTTTCATCCCTAGAAACCACCCTAGCACCTACATAGTAGCTTACAAGTAGCTTATGCACCTAGTTGTAAGCTACTTGTCATTTTAGCCCATTTACCACCACAAACACACTACCACCGCCTCCTGCTCATGAATCACCCCCTCCTGCTCATGACACCTCACGTCCTCACCCACCAAAACTTGGCCAAGAAGTCATTCGAGCCCTATAAATAGCTCGATATGTACTTCATTTCCAAACCATCCCATTTCACTTCTCTACCTCAAATACTCTGGTCCTAGCAGCAGTATAAGGTCCCTAGTAAGCGTAGGAGTCGAGAAAACTAAGCCTAGAACCCTTGTCAAAGTAGAAACTAGTCGAGAAAACCTAAACGCCCCTAGTACCCTCGTTAATCCCACTTTAGTTCACATAAGCTTCTAAACTAGTTCTATAAGCTTTACTTCTGTCCTAGGATAGTTATTAGATACCTTAGATCCCATAGGAACCCTTGCCTAAGCCTTGATCCTTAAAACTTGCGTGTTTTCATTTATAAACCCTAATTTTGCATTTTCATGATAATTTTCTCATAAGATCTCATGATAAGCTATAAGCTGGTCTAGATTACTTAAATAAGCCAATATTAATAAGACATAAGATTAGAAACCCTTTTGTTTCATAAAAATATAGATTGCATGGTTTTAGGACTAGTTTTGCAAATTTTGCATGCATAGGGGTATATATTGTAACTTTCAGAAATCATTAGTCTAAGGACTTTTTTTTGCCATTTCTTGGAAGATATAAGTATAAGGACCTATTGTGTGAAGTTTTAGAGTCTAGGGATAAGTATAAAAATAGTTATTAACATTATGGACTATTTTTGTAAAAGTTATAACCTAAGGGTAAATAGTGTCAAATTATAAACTTAAGGGTTTAAGTGAAGTATTTACTAATAAATAAAATGTTAGGAATACGTTTATTCATATGAAGACGGAGTATTGTTTAGCATGTTGTAGCTCGTAGTATTTATCATATTAGTTAGTACGTAGCTTAGTATTAGTTAATATTTGTGGTGTCGGGTCGGGTCTTTACCCACTGTCAGCTCGATCCACAACCCGTTTTATGGGCGTCTAGTTGCTTGTATAAATACCCCTCTCCACTAGTGGAGAGGGTTGGACCTTCATTTGGAATACAATATATCACTAGTTTTCTCTCAAGGTTCCTTTCACTTTCTCTCTCTAACATCTCACTAGAAACTACACATATTAATCATCCTAAACACAAAACCAACCATGTTCTTTCATTAGGGTATACTACAATTGGTATCAAGAGCCATGGTTTCATCCTAGGGATAGTATACTCACGGATTTGTTGTGTAGTTTTGGGGTTTTAGTTTGGTTCGAATGTGTTTGTGGTTCTCCTCATAGTTTGATCTCGTTCCATGTTATTCTTGAGGTTTTTCGTGTACTTTCTTGATTTGTTGAGTCATTAGTTCCTAGGTTTGCATTTGGAATAGTTGAATCTCTCATTAGTTTGGTAAAAAGTGAGATTTGGGGTGTTATTCTTACTAGCGAGTTGATATCCTCACGTAGAGAGTTGACAGGTTCTTTCTAGCGAGTTGATAATAGCGTGTTGGCGTTTTGCCATTTTGGGATATAGGGACAAACCGCTACGACAGTGACAGCCTTGTCCCATTATCAGCGAGTTGTCAGGTTTTGGAATGTTGTGAAGCTAGCGAGTTGGTATTAGCGAGTTGAGCAGATAGCAAATTGTCAGACTAGCGACTTGACTACCAGCGAGTTGTTACACTAGCGAGTTGGTTCCATCCAGCGAGTTGGTAATTAGCGGTTTAATATTAGCGAGTTGCTTCTAGTAGCGAGTTGTCTACTAGCGAGTTAGTTCCAGTGTTCAGCGAGTTGGTGTTGTCAGAGGGTTGATACATTTTAGCGAGTTGTTCATTTCTAGCGAGTTAGTGCACTTGTAGCGAGTTGAACTGTTTTGTGGTGAGTTGATTAGTTTTAGAGACTTGGTGTGTCTAGCGAGTTGAGGGCTTAGCGAGTTGTGGTATTCTTAGTGAGTTGGTCTTGTTACATTAGTGAAACTTGTGCGCTGTTACGACTTAAGTCGTTACCACTATTTCTACAGTAACTTGACGTTGTGAGGCTAATCTTACGACTTGACTTGTTATTTTGATAGTAACTTGACGTTGTGAGACTAATCTTACGATTCGACTTGTTTTTCTGTGGAGCGGTTGTAATTCGACTTGTTGCAACAAAACACGAAATACACTTGTGTTTACAACTTGGCACTAAGACTTGCTCAATTTCCATAGCATGGCAAGCACTTCCTCTGATGACATTCAGGCTGCAGGGTCGGATACTCGTCCTCCAATGCTGGACAGGACCGACTATGAATCATGGGCACAAAGAATTCATCTTTACTGTTTAGGAAAGGAAAACGGGGTTAACATTTTGAAATCCATCGATGAAGGACCCTTTCAAATGGGAGTCACTAGAGACACGATTGCTGCTACTGACGACCAACCTGCTATAGTTGGCCCTAACAGACCTCGCACCTACGATGAGTTAATTGAGGAAGAAAAGAAACGCTATGATGCCGACATCAGAGCATCGAACATTGTCATTCAAGGGCTTCCTAAAGATGTCTACAAACTTATCAACTACAACACAAAAGCCAAGGCAGTTTGGGATAATGTGAAAATGCTTCTTGCAGGGTCTGAGTTAACCAAAGAAGATAGTGAGTCTCAGCTATATGATGAATTTGAGCACTTCAAAATGAATCCAGGTGAAAGCATCACAAACTATTATGTCAGATTTCACAAGCTGGTCAATGATATGAGAATCATCAAGATGACAATGCCCAACATTCAGCTTAACTCCAAATTTGTGAACAACATGGCACCTGAATGGGATAGGTTTGTTACAACTGTTAAACTCAACAAAGGTATTAGGGACACTAATCATGAACAACTCTATGCATATCTAAAACAACATGAGAAGCATGCTGCTTATGATCGGTAAATGCGAGAAAAACTCAATCCTTCAACTACAAATGACTTTCTTGCTTTTGTCTCAAATGTTCAGTAGCTTAATCAATCATCAATTGATCCACCTCAACAACAACATCCTTTGCCCAGGTCCACTAATCAAGCATCAACCCCTTCTCCATCTGCCCTAAACACCCATCTGGACTCTGGGTACTCCCACACTGACATGATGATTGATTATCTTTCCAACCAAGTTACATTGCTGGTTCAACAGTTCAGGACAGCTCTTCCATCTACTAATAACCAACTTCGGACCTCATCCAATCCTCGTAATCAGACAGTCATAGAGGATGGTAGAGTTGTGCAAAATGTGGAAGGAAGACAGAATTTGAATCAAAGGAATGCTGGTATTGGGAATGGGAACTATAGAGTCGGTAATGCTCTTCAAGGTCATGCCAGGCAACCTAAATGCTACAACTGTGGAGGAATGGGTCACATAGCTAGGCATTGCACTCAACCAAAGCATCCACAAAACTCAGAATACTTCAAAGACAAGATGCTGCTAATGCAGGCACAAGAAAATAGGACTGTTTTGGATGAGGAATCCTTACTCTTTCTGGCTGGTGATGACGGGAATACATTTGATGCTGATGTAGATGATCAACCGGTTCAAGACTTAGCACTCAATGACCCGAATATCTTCCAAGTTGAAGACTGTGATGCATTTGACTCTGATGTTGATGACAAACCCACTACTCAAACCATCTTCATAGCTAATCTGTCTGCAGCTGTTTCCTCTCCACAACAGTATGGATCTTCCATCACATCTGCCATCTCTGAGGTACCAACTTCACTCAACCAAAATGACTCTGCCAATCCACAGAAGGTGTGTGAATTTGTACAACTCAAGGATATTGACAACACAAATACCACTGATATGTGAAATACCAATATTATCCCATATGAAAGGTATTTGAATGTCAATGGACTGCCATTTGCACTAAGTGATGCACCTTATGTTGATCTTCGTGAACATGAGCTGCATGAGCACACTATATATAGCCCTGATGATTCCTTGCCTACTAGATTTAACATCCTTAAGGATCAGGTGACTATATACGAACAACGGGCTAAATTTGAGCTTAATGAACGTGAGCAGAAAATGGAATGGCAAATGCGTGCTTATATAATTGAAAATAATTCCAAACAAGAAACATTAAAAAGGGAGTTAATGTCTTTGAAAAAACAATTGGATCAAACTGTTAAACAAAAACAGGAAATTCAAAAGGGGTTAACCTCGCTCAAACATGATTACAAAGACAAAGAAACAAAACTTTTAAATGATGTTTCTAATCTTAAGATGTTGAAAAATAAACTGGAAGAAAAGTTGTACACGCAAGGCCAAACCATCCAATCTGCTCAAATGATGCAGAACCATAGGAAATTAAGGGATGAGTTTAGTGAACAGGATGCCTCTAAACCTAAGGTCAACTTCCTTAGAAATGGTATAGGTGCTCAACCCACATTATATGATGCAAACATTATGTTTGAGCCTGACCATGCCCCTCCTGATGTGAGATCCTATGACGAACTTGATGAAATGGAAGATAGGACTAGAGAAAAACTAGCTGAGCAATTAAAGGATCCCGTGTGTATTGCTAATAATACTGTCTTTCACTATGATTATACTGATGATAATCATTCAGCTATTTTTGTCCCACAAAAGAAAATCCTTCCTGAAAAAGTTTTTTGGAATATTGATATTGAGAAAATGAAAGCTGAAAGACTTGTGGGTAACACACGAACTATTTTTAGGATTGCTGATCTGACCATTTTATCCTCTGAACACTCCCATGCACCTTGTACCATTTACTCTTCCCACACAGTGTAATACTCTTATTGGATTATATGTACTAGGTCAAATGTTTAATGATTTTGAGAAAACATGTAAAAGAGAATTACACCAACTGGGATTACTGAAGGGGAAAGGGGATTTGAACAAACAAAACGATGTTACCTAACTGAAGTCATGCCATTTTTCAATCTTCTTAAAGAACACTTTGAGGGCCTTAAAAAGAAAATAAATGATGATGTAACTGATATGAAAAAGATCTTCAAAGATGTGGAAAATGAGGGTAAACAATTGGTAATTGATCTCAAATATAGTGAAATTGACAGGAAAAACATTCTTATTATGAATGAAAACTAGATTGCTAATTGCATTGCTCAAGATGTTTTCTACACTGTCACCGACTCTGCATTATCTGCTCAAAAATTTCATGAAATGTTGGTTACGTTGAATGTATTTCAGAATCGTGTGATTGAGCTTGAGGGGGAGAATTTAAAATTACATAATAAAATTCAAAACGACGACCATGATAACATGGTCAGGCATTTCTCAAAACTAGAAGTTGATAATCTTAATTTACAACTACAATATCAACATCTAGAAGAAAGCATAAAGATCTCAAATGCCAAGACATCTTCGGATGATCCTGAATTTGATGCATGTTTTGAATTATCCAAAAAGGATGAAGTAATTCAAGCTCACTCAAACACGATTCGGAAATTGAGGGCCCAAATTGCACAATTAAAGTCTAACATGGGCAATGTAACCAATACCAGTCACCAAATGTCACTAGATTCTCAAAACTTTCAGAAACAAGACATCATTAACGTATTACAACATGAAAATGAGTGGCTTCGTGATGAAATGTCAAACGCTAAACAACGTTACAAAGAGTTATTTGAGTCTATTAAAATAACACGTGACCAAAACAATGAAAGAGTCACTTCTTTGGTAAACGAAATTGAGAATATAAAGACCATGGTGAAAGGTAAAATGGCCGTCGTTTCATGTGACCATGCAATTTCCAATGTTCATGCTTGTAAGAAATATGCGTGCTATGCGTTGAATGTTTCTCTTCCCCTTAGGAATAATAAGTTAGTTCATAGCAACTATCTTAGATATCTTAAGGATTGCCTGGACATACTTAGAGAAATCTTTGAAGATGATAGGATACCTAAACCACTGGATGATGTTATTTTTGGTGCATGCTTCCTCACTAATAGAGCCCAGGAATTATTAGAATAAGCTATAGGATCATGCCCCAAGAATGATAACAAGTCGGATAGGTCGTTTGCGTCGCATTCTAACGTTGGCAACAAACATGTTACATTTAATTATCCCCAAACCATGCCACAATCCACCACCATGATTACCGGTAAACAAGTAGCAATTAAGCATACTAATGTTCCCGTCATTGCTTCTACAGGAGTAAACGGTGTATCTAAAGCTAGCAAGTCACAGCCTAGGTGCAATACAAAGAATGATAGGACTTTGCCGGCTAAGAATGCACTTATGAAGGAAGTAGAAGAATCCTCTAAGAACAATAAAGTTATGATTAATGAAAGGAATCGAGTTGAATCAAACATTTGTGTTAACAATGATGTAATTAATTCGAATTCTGGTGCTATTTGTAAGACTTGTAATGAATGTTTATTTTTTTGTAATCATGATACTTGTGTTGTGTCCTTCTTAAAATCCATTGTGCAATCTCCGGTCATGAATGTTTCAAGTGCGAAAAGGGTTAGACAAGTCTGGAATAAAACAGGAAAGGTGTTCACTAATGTTGGTTATCAATTGAGGCCTACTGGAAGGAAATTCACCCTAGGAGAAAAGTGCCCATTGCCTAGGATCATTAACTCCAAAGTAGTGCCAATTGAGAAATGGAGACCTACTGGTAGAAGGTTCCCAGTAGAAGCACTTAGTACCACTCCTAAGTCTAGTGTATCAAACTGTGAAAATTCTAGTAGTATATCCGTGACATATGATAATCCAATATTTGTGTGTGCTAACCAAACGGACCCCAACTGTTTGTGGGGCTCCAGCTTTTTCAGTTATCCACCATTGTCTGGTTTCAAATGCAGGTCGTACAAATCGTCCTTTGGTATTTGGACTCAGGCTGCTCAAAACATATGACTGGAGATCGCTCGCGGCTCAAGAATTTCGTGGAAAAGTTCATTGGTACGGTCAGATTCGGGAACGACCATTTTGGAGCTATAATGGGTTATGGTGATTATGTCTTTGGAGATAGTGTGATATCCAGAGTTTACTATGTGGAGGGACTTGGACACAATCTATTTTCTGTTGGTCAATTCTGTGACTCTGATCTTGAAGTTGCCTTCAGAAAGCACACTTGTTTTGTTAGAGAATTAGATGGTGTAGATCTTCTCAAAGGGAGTCGGGGCACAAATCTTTATACCATCTCCATTGAATACATGTTGCGGTCCTCTCCAATTTGCTTACTTTCAAAAGCCTCTAAGAACAAATCATGGTTGTGGCATCATCGTTTAAACCATCTGAACTTCGATACCATCAATGAGCTCACACGTAAGGATATGAAAAGGATCATCTATGCTCTGCATGTCAAATGGGCAAGAGCAAAAAGCACACCCATAAACCCAAAACTGTCAATTCCATCATGGAAGTCCTACATACCCTTCATATGGATCTCTATGGACCAATGAGGGTTCAAAGTATCAATGGAAAGAAATATGTGCTAGTTATAGTTGATGATTATTCTCGCTTAACGTGGGTAAAGTTTTTACGATCAAAAGATGAAACTCCAGAGATCATCATCAAACTCATCAAGCAATTGCAAGTTCGACTCAACAAAACAGCTAGGTTCATTCGTACTGATAATGGAACAGAGTTCGTGAACAAACAACTTACTCAATTTTATGAAGGTGTCGGCATTAGTCATCAAAAGAGCATTCCACGTACTCCTCAACAAAATGGAGTTGTTGAAAGGCGTAACCGCACCTTGGTTGAAGCTGCTAGGACTATGCTCATCTTCTCCAAAGCTCCTATGTTTCTTTGGGCAGAGGCACTTGCAACAGCATGTTACACACAGAACCGATCCTTGATACATCCTCTCCACTGCAAGACTCCATATGAACTGGTTCATGGCAGAAAACCAGACCTTTCATTTCTTCGAGTATTTGGCGCATTGTGCTATCCAACAAATGACAGTGAAGATCTCGGGAAACTCAAGGCCAAGGCCGACATTGGTTTCTTTGTTGGTTATGCTCCAGAATGAAAGGGGTACCGAATCTACAACAAACGTACCAGAGACATAATGGAAACAATCCACGTTACATTCGATGAGCTGACTGAGCAACCGGTTCTTGGACAATCAAGTTCTGGACCCGTACCTAACCTTTTGTCTCCTGGACCTATAAGCTTCGGGCTTGTACAGAATCCCACTCCTGCTAGTCCTTTTGTACCTCCTACAAGTGAAGATTGGAAGAAACTGACCCAATGTTTGATGAATACTTTGAACCTCACAACGAGGCTGCTCCAGAAGCTACAGTCATCCCACAATCAGCTGGGGTAGCAAATGTCCCATATGTCAATGCTGGGCCATCCACTTCGTTGTCATGGGATCCAGAAGCCCCCACCATCAGTCATTCAGTTACCACATCTAATGGTCAATCTTCATCTGTACAACGAGTAGCAGCTGTGGATAATTCGTTTGAAGTAAATCCTTTTGCTCCACCAGATGATGAGCCGTTTGTTAACATATTTGCTCCTGAATCCTCTAATGATGCAACATCCTCAGATAACTCTAACACGGCTACCTCAGTTCCCTATCCTCAACCCCATGAACACCTTAAGAAATGGACTAATGATCACCCAACTGACAACATTATTGGAAATCCTTCTCGTCCGGTATCAACCCGTAAGCAACTTGCAACCGACGCATTGTGGTGCTTCTTCAATTCTGTCCTCTCTAAAGCTAAGCCAAAAGATTTCAAATATGCTATGTCTAAACACTCATGGTTCACTGCTATGGTTGACGAGATCCATGAGTTTGATCGACTTGAAGTGTGGGAATTAGTACCAACTCCTGATTGTGCTATGATCATTGCTCTCAAATGGATATTTAAGGTTAAACTTGATGAGCATGGAGATGTATTGAAGAACAAGGCAAGGCTAGTAGCAAAAGGATATCGTCAAGAAGAAGGAATAGACTTTGAAGAATCCTTCGCACCTGTTGCTAGAATTGAAGCCATAAGAATATTTCTCGCAAATGCTGCAAGTCAGAATATGGTGGTTTATCAAATGGATGTTAAGACTGCATTCTTAAATGGTGATCTAAAAGAGGTGGTGTATGTGAGCCAACCTGAAGGATTTGTGGATCTAGAACGTCCTAACCATGTTTATCATTTGAAGAAGGCTCTTTATGGGCTTAAGCAAGCTCCTAGGGCGTGGTATGATACCTTGTCAAAATTCCTTCTTGCTAACAAGTTTTCCAAAGGTGTTGTTGATCCTACACTCTTTACCAGAAAAACGGAAAAAACTTTCTTCATGTACAAATTTATGTTGATGATATCATATTTGCCTCCTCTGATCCCAAAGAGTGTGATCGTTTTTCCCAAGAGATGAGTTCTGAGTTCCAGATGTCCATGATGAGTCAAATGTCTTTCTTTCTAGGCTTGCAAATATCTCAAAATCCCAATGGCATCTTCATCAATCAATCCAAGTATGCTAATGAAATTTTGAAG
The DNA here is from genome assembly GCA_030686995.1 of Artemisia argyi. Taxonomy (NCBI): domain Eukaryota; kingdom Viridiplantae; phylum Streptophyta; class Magnoliopsida; order Asterales; family Asteraceae; genus Artemisia; species Artemisia argyi. The sequence goes on along the minus strand of JARVZY010010444.1, from coordinate 16,053 downwards.
AAATTTGGATTCGAATCTTGTGACTTAGTTGATACTCCTATGATTGAAAGATCAAAACTAGATGAAGATGATGTTGGGATCCCGGTCGAACAAACCAAGTATCGAAGCATGATTGGTTCCTTAATGTATCTTACTGCTAGCAGACCGGATCTTCTGTTTGCTGTTTGCATGTGTGCTCGGTATCAATCCAAACCTACCAAAAAACACCTGGAAGCTGTCAAGAGAGTCTTTTGGTATCTTAAAGGAACAATCCACATGGGCCTATGGTACCCCAAGGACACTTCTATGGCGCTCACAGCCTATTCTGATGCTGACCATGCGGGATGTCAAGATACTCGTCGAAGTACATCTGGGGGTGCTTAGTTTTTGGGTAATAAGCTAGTTAGTTGGTCTTCAAAGAAACAAATGAGTACATCGATCTCCTCCACAGAGGCTGAATACATTGCCATGTCCTCGTGCTGTGCTCAGATCTTATGGATGAGATCTCAACTTTCAGACTATGGCTTCGTTTGCAACAAGATTCCAATGTACTGTGACAACAAAAGTGCAATTGCACTATGCTGCAACAATGTCCAGCACTCAAGGACTAAGCACATTGATATTCGACATCACTTCATCAGGGAGCAAGTTGAGAAAGGAATTGTGGAACTTTACTTCGTGAGAACTGAGTTCCAGCTAGTTGATATCTTCACCAAAGCACTTTCTAGGGACCGATTTCAATTCATCTTCCCTCGCCTTGGTATGAAGAGTCTCACGCCTGAGGATCTCATAAGTCTTCAGGAAGATCAGGAGGAGTAAAGGGGTTGCTTCGCATATCCTTTGTACATAGTATTTAAACAAAAAGAAAATACAAAAATATAAAACCTACAAAAAAAACCATAAAAAATCAGAAAATCATAAAAACCAAAAATATTCATCTCTCGACATGTCTCTTGTGTAATCAATATTATGTACGTTTCTAGAAATGTCATTCAATAATGACACGGAAAATTACATATGCTTGAGCAAAAGTTTTTCTTATTAATAACGTTTTTTTTCTAAAACATGTCGTTTATAAGATTATTCTTTCAAAATGGTTTGCTATTACTTCAGATAGCAACCCGGTCTTAATATTGGGGAAAGTTCGTCATAGAAAAGACGACTATTCCTATCAAAAGCATGAATTACTTTATATCCGTGCCTTTCCAATCTGATGTACACTTAAGTGCATCATTTCTGGTAACAGAAGAGAAGTCTTCTTTGCATCTCAAATATTTTTCCTTCAATAATTCTTCGGAAAAATATTTGCTCCAAACTTGGTGGTACCATGGTTTTTGTAGATCAAACAAACTCGAAACGTTTTTTAAAATTTTCCACTCAATCGATGCTAAAAGAATTAATAATTTGTGCAAAATGTTTAATTTTAAATGTGTCATCGATTGAGGGGGAGAACGATTTCAAAAACTATATATCATCAAAACACGATCTTTGTGCATAACTACAGTGGATTATGTGTAATTGTTATGTGTTAGTATATGAATTTTTCATAAGTTTCTCGCTAAACTCACAATTATTTATAAACTCATCATCTCTAACACATAACATACTCCCTCAAGGTTTAAGGGGGAGCTAAAATGTCGTCTCAAAATCAGTCATTCTTAAAAAATGTCACATCTTTCTCTCAAAACCTTAAACTTATTTAAATCACTTGGGATCACAAATCTCAATTGGATTGAAATTTTTGATCGGGGGAGAAGATGTGATTTAAATATGAAAAATTGATTAAAACGTGATGTTTTGAACCTAAAAACAATAATATGCTCTTCCCTGTGTGCCAAACTCTTTTGTATATCAATGCACATATTGAGGGGGAGCAAATGATTTGTGAAAAAGGGTCCTTGCATTTTAAGAGATCGAGACTCAGATTTGACTCATGAATTGACGAAACACAATTGTCTTGAATCGAAAGGACTAGTCCTGGATGGGTAATAACTTCAAGCTGGTTTAACCAGTGATGTAAGCGTGTCTCGAAAAGGACTAGTCTTTGTAGAATGTACCGTTTCGAGAAACCTTGGGTGAATCTAATCGGGCCGGGTAATAACTTCAAGCTAGTTTAACTAGTGATCTAAGCGTGTCTCAAATGCCTGGTCATGTTCACTTAAGGTAGATCAATTCAAAAAGTGCAACTCTTCCTGACATGTGCAAAGTTTCAAATCAATACATATGAGCACATGTTAAGGGGGAGCATTTGAAAATGACAAAACTCTTAATGTATTAAAAAAATGTGTTTCTTAATCATAAACACGTTGTGAGAACTTTCAATGATTTGGTGTATGGCAACATAGGATAGTCATGAAGTTATAAGGTGGCTAAGGTTAGGAAAACCGTTCTATGATCTGCCAGAGCCGGAGGGATCTACCCATGGACAATACCAAATAGATAGTATTAGAAAGTCCATAGGTATGATTATGAAAAAAGGAGAAATGTGAGAATGGAGAAAGAAGAGGTTGAAGAATTAAAAAGAAATGAAATGTGAAAGGGTGAAAAGAAATAGCCCTCCAATTATTCAACCTTAGGGCAGAAACCGGGTTCAATTCATAATCTACTGATTGTTGCTAAAGCGACATTGGTATTGAAGACAAGACGTCATGGACCCAGTGACGCACTGCACTAAACCTTCTAGCCACTCAAGTTCTCTTAAAAGAACTTGTTTCATTCTCATGGGGAACCGGTGTAATGTATCAACATATCTCTTAAAGATGGTTGATATTGAAGCAGGAGACCTCTCCCTAATCTCCGCATAGGAAAACCAAATGTACTTATTGAGTCTAGAGTCTTGAGATGCATAAAAAGATCTCTTAGGAACACGTGCTACTTCTACCCTGGTTGTTCAACAGTAAGGACACCAGTGGTAAATCTATGAGTCCTATGCAGATCTTAGCAATCTGCCAGAACATTTATGAGGGATGTTGCTTTTGTAACTCCTAGTGATTGAATGGAAATTCCTGCCAGGGTCAACATCAAGCAGCCCTGAAAGCAGGTCACTTGGGTAATCCCTTGTGGATTACGCCTAGTGGTCGCGGTGGTTACAAACGGTCAATAGTCATGGAGTGATCTCCAGCGACTCACCCAGTCGTTGATCTACTTAGGTAGTTCGTGTATATCCTCACAGGGTCTGCCGATTGGGAACGGTCTTGGTAAGGGTTAGAAGGAGTCTTCACACTATGTTGTTGACGATCTCTGATTCCAAACCTATAAGTACCGGATGATTTGTTGCTAACTGTCTACTTGCAGGAATTTCTGACGGTTGCGGTTGATTGCTGAAAAGATGCTGATCCATCAACACATGCTCACACTTCGACTTCACAATCTAAGAAATCATGATCATTGATTGGACCTCATATATGCTTCCACAACTCTGATGCAGAATATCATGATCCTGAGAAGTGTGAGCATGCCAACACAAAGATGTTTATATCACACGGAGATGTTACTGCTCAAAGATGACTTTCAGATACTCATTTGGATAATGAACTTGAAGTTATTTCCAAAGATCATCCATTACATTGAACAAGTCAAATGGAGCCCGCCACTTAAAGCACAAAGATCTCAACAATGAAGAATCAAAAGGCTATGAGCTACAAAGATGTCTTCAACGACTTGAATGTTCTGATTCAATATTTATTTTTCGGGGTGACCTCCCTTAGGGGGAGATTGTTAGGAATACGTTTATTCATATGAAGACTCGGTCACCCTGAGTATTGTTTAGCATGTTGTAGCTCATAGTATTTATCATGTTAGTTAGTACGTAGCTTAGTATTAGTTAATATTTGTGGTGTCGGGTCGGGTCTTTACCCACTGTCAGCTCGATCCACAGCCCGTTTTATGGGGCGTCTAGTTGCTTGGATAAATACCCCTCTCCACTAGTGGAGAGGGTTGGACCTTCATTTGGTATACAATATATCACTAGTTTTCTCTCAAGGTTCCCTTCACTTTCTCTCTCTAACATCTCACTAGAAACTACACATATTAATCATCCTAAACACAAAACCAACCATGTTCTTTCATTAGGCAATACTACATAAAAGTACTATCCTTTTTATATAATGTATCACAATATTAGGGAGCTTCATATGAGGGGTTTCATTTGAGTATTCGTTTTGACGAGTTTGATGGGTTTATGATTTAAAGTGCCCTGGCTCCTCAAACGTTTACTACAATGTGACCTCTGAATTATGATGGCCCGAACGGCGATACATTATATTTAAATCTAGTACTTAATAACATAACACAATACTAGGGAGCTTTATGTGAGGGATTTCATACCTCTGGATTATGATGGCCCAAACGGTGTTATGTTATTTCTAAATCTAGTAAATCCTATGAATACTTACTTAGGAAACAGAGTACTAAAACTTAGACAAACCTAATCAGACTTGACATACACACTACACCCGGTTGCGTGAGTATGCCATCTAGAATCTCCATCACATTTCCCTAATCCAAGGCGAGTTTTCATTGCCTCACTTTTTAAATGCTTTACAAACCCTGTGAGGGGGATACATGTTATTTTCTCTTTAAACCGAATACAAGTCTTTTCTTTGGTTATTGCACGAGTGTTACTTTCTGCCACCATTACATAACTAAAATTCATGAACCATAATCACTTGTGAGTGAACGCGAGTATAGTTGATAGATCTATTGGAGTTTGACAACTCCTGTTGGTTTGCCCCAACCTGGTACCAATAAGTACTATACTTGAAACCTCTAAAGGATTAACTTTGGCAAGTTATCCTTCTTGTCCCATCATGGTTTGGTCGGCAGTGCCCCATAATCTGGACTGTTAATGTGCGGTTTCATGAGCTTAGTGCAATAACACTTTTTCCTCAGTATTGTACTGATCATAAAATACTGGCACAAGCTGTTTAAATACGCTTTACACCTACTTTACATAGGTATATAACAACGTAGCCCATGGCCTACTAAACTCGTATTTAACCATTTTAAACTAAAACCTATGAATATCACTCAACCTTTGGGTTGACTCTTTAAGCATGTATCTTAGGTAACTAAGTAACTTATGGCACGGAGTGGCACTGGACTTGGAAGACTTTTAAACCGGGTATCATTCAAACTCTACATTTCACATAGATTTTGTACCTCCTTTTATAAAAACTCTGATATTTTAATGAATGATAACTCATTTTATAAAACGTCTCTTTTCGAGTCATTTTGTATTATTGTAACTGTGATCCATGAAGTAATACCCCGGATCTAAATTCCGCTGCGATCAGTGAAAATGGGGGTGTTACATGTTAGTTTTGTCAAATTAGTTAGTCGGATAGTGGTTTATATAATTAATTTGGGAATTGAATATATATTGAATTCGGTTGTGAATTTAGGATATAAACTGAATTTGGTGGGAAATAAATTGACCTTGGTTGTGACAAATTGTTTTTAGTCGCTTTGGTTTAGTTGCATCATTTGGCATAAATATTTTAGAAGCTTGCGGCATATTTGTTTGGACGATTGGGTTTAAATGGATTTTAGGCATAATCGATTCGGAAAGATTTTGTTGGTATTTGTTTGTTAGAACTAAATTTTTGTTTGACATAAGTATGGTTCTTGTTTTTCTTCGTTGGTTTATTATTGGGTTGTATTGGTTAGCTAGCATGGCTACTTGTTAGAATGATTCAAAGTTCGATTCATCATTGTTTGAGGATTTTTATAAGCTTTTATACATGTATGAGCAATTTCAAATATTTTTAGACATGTTAGATCAGTTTAAGAAGTTTTTAGCCTTTGAGTATTATGCTATGTTGACCTCATCTGATAAAGAGTTGGCATCATCTTTTTCTAGATGGATATTATATTCAGGTGTCACTCATCACATGTCTCATATTTTATCACAATTCATTTCGTTGAATCTTGATTCGTCTAAGTCAATTATGGCTGCGAATGGTGATTCTACGCCATTAGCAGGCATTGGTTCAATTAGCACACCATCTGTTTCTTTATCTGATGTTTACTACATATCAAGCCTTACTATGAATCTTGCCTCTTTTAGTAAAATTTGTGATTCTGGGCATGATGTATAATTTTCGGTTTTTGATTGCTCTATATATGACCAGAAAGCACAAGATGTGGTTCGAAAGGTCACAAGCGAGAGGAACTTTGCTATCACGTTAGAGATCTTCGTGTTACCGCAACATCTAGTGTGGATTCTTCTTTTTGGTCTCAATTACGGTGTTTAGCATTTACAGGGGATCTGGGGAAACTAGACATTCATGATATTTCTGACTGCAGTGTTTGTAAACTAGCAAAGTTTTCAGCATTATCGTTCAATAATAGTATTACTTTTTCTAATGCTCCATTTGATCTACTGTATTGTGATGTCTGGGGGCCTTCTCCAGTTTTCACAAAAGTAGGTTCCAAATATTATATTTTGTTTATTCGTGACTACACTCATTTATTCATATGGAACCTTTTGATATTGAAAATGAAAAACCTTCACCTGCCGTATCACCCATAATACATGAACAAATATCAGAAATAGCTGTAGAAAAAAATGCCTAAAACAGTGCCACCAACCACCACTTCTGTCTCATCCTCACCAAATACAACTCATGAGATTGCACCTACCATTTCGGGTGTTGCATCTCTTGTTCCTCAGCCCTCTTCTACGTCTATCAATCATCTTCTAAAGTTGTAGCAGGACCTCCTCCAAATGTTCCGGTGCAAAAAAATTGTATGCCATTGGTTGTCGTTGGGTTTACAAAATAAAACCAAATTGATGGGTCTATTGAAAGATATAAGGCTTAACTTGTTGCTAAAGGTTACTCTCAAGAGTATTGCATAGATTATAAGGAGACATTTGCTCCTGTTGCTAAAATGAAGATTGTTCATACTATGATTATAGTGGTCTCTAGCTGTAAATGGAAGATATTTTAGATGGATGTCAATAATGCTTTCTTAAATGGGGACCTTAGTGAAGATGTTTATATGAAACCACCTCTTTGTGTTGCTCATCGATCTGGTGAAGTTTGCAAGCTTTAGAAAGCTTTTTATTGTCGCAAACAAGCACCAAGTGCTTTGTATGAGAAGTTTTCCACGAAATTTACTTCACTTGGATTTCCCTTGAGTCATCAAGACTTTGCCTTGTTTGTCAAAAGTTCAAAGGGAGGGTGCATTTTGTCATCTTTGAATGTGGATGATATGATTACTGCTTGAGATGATTGTAATGGGATTGAACAGTTGAAGTATGAGCTATCTCATCATTTTTCTATCAAAGATTTGGGATTGTTACGTTACTTCCTTGGTATTGATGTCGCTTCTTCTCCAAAAAGCTATCTTTTATCCCAGTCAAAGTATATAGCTGATTTGGTTGATCGTACATGACTTTCTAATAACAAGATTGCTGCTACTCCTCTTGAGCCAAAAGTGAAGTACACTCCTTCAGATCGTGATCCTTTGCCAGAACCTACTTTGTATCAGACTATTGTTGGGAGCTTTGTTTATCACTACGACTCGATCTGATATTGCAGATGCCGTAAATTTTGTTAGTTAGTTTTTTGGTGCCCCTACTATAGTTCACTAGGCTGCAATTCTTCACATCCTTAGGTCGAGGTGTTTCAGTCCCTTATGTTTTCCTTTATATTGGCTTTAAACTTGCGTACTTATTGTGACGCTAATTGGCCTGGTGATTATGTTGATTACAAGTCAACTACTATTTTTTTTTCTTGGTGATTCTCTTATCACGTGGAAAAGTAAGAAACAATATGTTCTTTCCAAATCTTCTATGGAAGTTGAGTATTGTTCCATGGCTGTCACTACTAATGAAATTGTTTGGTTATGTTGGTTTCTTGCAGATATGGGTGTTTAGCTTCATCGCCCTACTCTGTTTTATTGTAATAATCCTAGTAATATTCATATTACATGAAAGATGCTCTTTCATGACTGAACTAACGATATTGAGATTGATTGTCATTTCACTCGTCACCATCTTCATGCTGACACTATCTCTTTACCTTTAGGTTCGTCAGCGCTCCAAATTGCAGATATATTTAGCAAGCCACACTCTGGTTTGCGTTTTTATTTTTTTTTCTGACAAACTTTCAATGTTTATTGTCGTGACATTGTGAATTTTAGGGGGGGGGGGTGAATTAGATTAATAAAGGCCCATTTGCCCCGTAATAGTTTGAACCCATATATCTATTAGGGTTTTCCAGCTTTTCTATTAAACTCGTTGTATGTCTTTGTTTATCAATCAACAAAACACACAAATTACTGTTATATCCTTTTCTACCAATTAGATAAGAGCGTCGATTATTACTCACATTTACGATGATAAGTAAGAATTTGGAAAGTTTAACAAGTTCACGGAACCCTACCTTACTTCACAGAGTTTGATTTGGTTGATCACTGTTAAGATGTGGAACTTTGTTGGATTGTTTGCTATTTGGTAATGTACACTACGTATCAAAATAGAATCAAATCATAGATCATAGTATGACCAACTCAATTGATCAATTGCTGAACTTTAGGGTTTCTAAAATGGTCGAACTTGGTTTGGTAGCTAACAGTCATCGAGGTGAGATATTGAGCTAAGAAGATTTGCTCGATGGTTTCATACGTACGTTAATAAAAAGAGGTCAAGGAGGTAGGTTCATATTTAGAGCCTTGTATTGTACTCTAAATTAATATATTAGATCATATTATCACCTTAATATAAAAAATGACATTACTTTATCTGATGCCTACCAAACTGTCATCAAGACATTTAAGAGATACATATTAAAACTAGTAAAAACCCATAATCAATTATTAATTTATTATTAAGGATCAAATATATATATATATATATATATATATATATATATATATATATATATATATATATATATATATATATATATATATATATATATATATATATATATATATATATATATATATATATATATATATATATATATATATATATATACACACACACACACACACACACACATTACAAGTCTTGCACAATTAGATAACCAACATGGGCTAAACCTAATAGTAAACAATAAATAATGCATGGGCTATTATTATTCGGCTAATACTCTATTATAGTTGGAACAGGAGGCCTTCAAACGTTCAAATTGAAATGAAATTCAAAGAAATAAGGCACTCGAAAGACCTTTGGTGAAGATATGCTCATATTAAAACCGAGACAGAACGTGTAAACACAATACCCAGAAGTGGACAGTCGGGTGACTAAGTAACCTGCCAGTAGATCATCCCCAAGAAATACACAATACCATAAAGTGGACCATTGGGTGACTACACAACCTGCCAAATCAATATCGGTGTATTAAGTGAGCTGAGTGGTTTATAAGGTGGCGATTAGACCGGCTATCTTGTACAGGTCTGAGTGTTGGCCCATCTCCAACGCCCATGCTAATAGGGTAGAGGTGGCATAACTGAGAATGCTAAGATGCACGTGTGGTAAAACCCTACGTAACATGATCCCGAACGGAGTTTTCAAAGCAAAACTCAAAGTCGAGAATATTATCTCAAAGATGAGAGAAAGAAGGTTGAGGTGGTTCAGTCATGTCATGAGAAGGCCACAATCAGCATCAGTAAGAAGAGTCGAGGCGCTAGTAGTAGAGGGTATGAGAAGAAGGGGTAGACCCAAACTCAGGTGGGAGGATAGACTTAAGCTCGACATGAAGGTGCTTCTTTTGTCCGATGACATGACCTCAGATGGGAAGGCGTGGAGAGATGGAATTAGGATCTTCGGGTAGTCCCGGCTAGGTGCTTAGTAGGTTTAGGTAGTTTTGGGGGTTAGGCTTTCAGACGTTCCTTTGTTGCCCCCACCCCCACCCCCCCCCCCCCCCCCAACACTTTGGTTTTTAGTGCCTTGTTTTTCCTTGCGTTAGCCTTTAGCCTGTGCGCTCCTTTGCCTTGCCCGTGTTGCTCCCTTAGGTTTTCCTGCTTTTCTTGCCCTCTGCATTTTGGTTTTTGGTGCCTTGTTTTTGCCTTGCCTTAACTCTAGGCCCCGTGCATTCTTTTGCTTTGCTTTGCTTTGATCCCTTTGGTTTGTCTGGTTTTCTTGTTGCTTTGGCTCTTTTGTTTTTTGTTTAGGCTTTGCTTTTATGCTCCTTTGCTTGTACTTTTGCCCGTGTCCCCTCGCTTTAGCCTTTCTTCGGGTTCCTTGCTTTTTTTCTTTTTTGCTATGTTTGCTTGTATTGTCTACTTTATTTTGCTTGCTTTTTGCATGTTGTTTACTGACATTTTGCTCTCTCTCTGCCCTCACTTCTTTTCTCTCTCACACGTACACCTGCACTTATTAGAGGTCTCGTTGGAAGGAGTCTCTCTACTCCCGGGTTTACCCTGGGGTGGGGGTAGGATTTGTCTACATTTTATCTCCCCCATACCCTGCCCCGATGGGATTTGGTTTGTTGTTGTTTGATGCGTTCTGTGTGTCATTGTAGTATAGAGAGGTGTTTAGCCTAATTCAAGTTTTACATTTATATTTAGCCGACTTATTACTAACACAAACACTTAACGAGCAGTGTACCAAATCAATATGCATATAGTGGTAAGTAGAGTGTCGAACACTAAGAATGGAACGTAATATCTAGTTAATTTAATCAGTATTTTAATATCTAAGTTAGTTTTACAATCCTAATCTAATAAAAAAAAAAGGGTTCAGCCTGAGAGGCTGGCACATATTTAGTAAATAATAAAAAGTAAAACTACTGAGATCGAATCAGCGAATAGCAATCACGTACACAGATAGATAATAGAAACACATAAGAAGACCAGTCCTTATAATTAAGTAGCTTGTCACTTGTTATATTGCTAGTTTTATATGATAAGTATCGTAATTTTATCTGTCTCGTTGGATCCTATATATCGGCGAGTAAACCCTTAATGATTGCTTATGTTTATCCTACCTTCTAGACACTAGATAAGCATGCGAGGAACAGGTATGGTATCCCAGAAGACTCAACTAAACACAGAGGTTATCAAAGCACAAATATAATTCACCAAAAACATCAACCATATAAACTTTAACCGATGGGAAAGCAATTTTAAGGGGAGAAGTATGGTGGCCACAAGCCCATCAATCCTGATGGATTAAAGCTTACTAATACAATAAACAAAACTACTTAATGAATTATACACATGCAGGACCTTCTTACGGCTCTAAGATCTTTGTTTGGGGTGTGTCTTGTGAAGTTCTTCGATTGAATTCGTCTCCTTAGGGTTTTCTGTACACAAAACTCGTATCTGTCTTGGGGTATTTATAGGTTCTGTCTGAGGGGTCGATGCGGCGCATGTTGATGACAGATGCGCGCATCTACTTAACTTCGTGTGGGGTCCAAGATTATTAAATTCTGGAATATTTGTACACCGCCTTTAGATGCGGCGTAACTTGTTTCTCAATGCGGCACATGTTCTTTAACGTCTTAGATAGTATCTGGTGAAGTCTTTAGCTGATACGCCTCATGGTGTAAATGAGATGCGGCGTATTTGAGAGTAGATCAAGTTGATTATTCTTCGTTGACCAAAGTTCATATGCGGCGCATGTTGTAATTAGATGCGGCACATTCTTCAAAGTCAGGCACTGGTCTTCGAATTCATCTAAGTATGATGTTGCGACGTATCTGTTGAGAGAGATATGGCGCATCTCTTGAATTTCAGTAGACTTTACAAATCTTGATCATTAACTCCATAATTCGTCCAATATCATTAACTTTCACTTATTGCTTATTTTTACCTGAGAATCACTAAAGTAAACATAAGGGCACCAATTCTCATGCAAAATAATATAAAATAAGTCAATTAAGTAGGATAAATGATGCTAATAAAATGTACTTATTTGATGTCATTAAATATCCCTCCACTTGAACTTTACTTGTCCTCAAGTAAACCTTTAGACTAAACATATTGAAAATGTATCCTTGATAGGATATTTTTACATTTAAGCACTTATTCGTTTTATTATAATTGCACGGCCAAACACTTAACCAATTAGAAACAATATATATATATATATATATATATATATATATATATATATATATATATATATATATATATATATATATATAAAAGAAAATCTAATCGTTTAACTGTCAGGACGTGACAAATATTCTATCATATGCTTGACAAGGATACACATCTACCCCACTAAAACTAAGGAGTAAAAAGTTTAAAGTGGTAAAAAGGTTTTATGGTTCATGGGTTAAACCTAGCTTTGTTTGAACATTTCCTGCATAAACATAGTAGATCGCTGGCACGAGTCCTTGACGCTTTAACTAACGGATGGTCACTAGTATGCTTCATGGATAGCTAGCGCGAGTCCTTGATCTTTTAAATGATGGATGGTCACTAATGTGTTCCTTGGATCACTGACGCGTTACTTTCATAACGGATGGTCACCAAGTTGCACACCAGATCGCTGGCACATCATTTAATCAATCTTAAACTCGGATGGTCACCAATTCACACACCAGATCACTGGCGCATTAGCTAATTAATCTAATACTCAGATGGTCACTACCTTATTCATACATTTAATATTTTTACTTGACCATCATCATATCCGGATGCTCGAAAGCTAACAACGAATATAATAATATGGTTGGGTATGGATAACATTTAGGATATAAATTGGTGTAAAATAAAAAATACAAAACAAGAAACAAATAGATTAAAGTCCTAAGTGTGGTTAGAATAGTTCCCTACTATCCCATGAATAAGACTCATATCATACAAAAACTCACACTTTGACTCTTTTGTAACTCGCGCTTTAGGTAGACACGAATTACACTCAATAAGATCTTAGACAAAGAATAAACAATCATTAATTGGCGTTCCCATAATGTCTAACTCCCTATCAATCCATAAATATAATAATACAATAATAGTGGTGATATCAACCACTTAATACAAAACTTTACATCGTTGGTTTAAATAAACTACCAACTTCTTCTTTCTTTTTCTTTTCTCTATCTTTTTTTTATTTATTTATTTTTTATTTATTTTTTATTTTTTTTATAACTAAAGGTGTAAAATTTCACCACAATTCCATCACGATAAATCTGGATGATTTTTTCTTACTTTTCAGACTTTCAGACATAATGTAATAGTGAAAGTAGTAAACACACGAAAAATAACTAAAAATATACAATATGTACTTTCACTCCATTGCATTGTGCAATTTCCCGACCTAACCAAAGATAATGAATTTACGCACACGAACACAGGTAACAGAAGGAAACACACTTTACCAAAGCAACTAACCACTGACTTAAATCTACAGGGTAGGCTAAGGTGTAAGGCGTAACGAAACAATTTTTAATTTGTGTAAGAAACGAAAGGAATGGCTCTGAAGGTTTTTCTAAGGGTATCTTACTCTGAAAATGAGAGTAAACAAGGGTTTATACGGGGGTTAACTAACCAGTGTAGTTAGTTAATATCGCAAAACATATAAAGGCTTTTTGGTGTAATCCTAGAGTTTTACCAATTTAGACAAGTCACTCCATTAATACTTATTATGGTGGTCTCGAATAGTATACAAGTCAAGTTCTAAAGTTTACAAGTCACTGGCACACTCAAAGATTTGTGAATTTTGAAATCACATTTTAAAAATAAAGTCTTGTGTGCAGCTACGCAACTTAGATTAAACAAAAACATGCTAAAAAAAATTTAAATTTTGATATATTAAGCGCAAATTAAAGCATATTCTTGAAAAATAAGGACAAGTAAGAGTTAAGTAAAAGTTCTAATTCTCCATCCATCCACTTAAGTTAAACAACGTCCTTGTTGTTTATTAAAGTTAAAAACAAAGGAAATTAAAAAGAATTAGAATGAAAAACTTCCCTGAGATTTGCTCGGTTTGATCCTTCATTATGCATTTGCGAGCAATAACTATAAATACCACCAATTATACACCTGAGTTTAAGAAGATCGAAACTTGTACGAAATTCATTAATGGTTAGAAAATAAAAATGAAATTGTAAATCATCAGGTCAGTCGATGCGCCACATCTTATTGAGGAAGATGCGCCGTATCGAACCTGGAATTGGTACGGAATAAAATAAAATAAAATAAAAATAAAAGATAGGATGCGTTGCATCGGTTTTACTATATGCAGCGCATGTGGTTACCAAATAGACTGTTAAAGTCTGTGTAAATTAGTTATAGTTCATGAAGTTTCATTCAATCTAATGTGAACTTCCATAACAAAATTATTCATTATCCCAAAAAGGTGCTGAACTAAATGCCAGACTTGCTGTATAAGAAATCAAACAAACATTCCAAATATATTGAGTTGAAAATTCAAATATCATTACAGAGGAGGTTAATAACAATTGATAAATATACAAAGACAGGGATAAAGAAAATGTAAATATCTAGATTCCAAGGTCTTCGTATTAATCAGCGCATGATGCCTCTTTATTATAAGCCTGCGTATAATCAAGACTTATATTATTGTAATAAATAATTTGATAAAATCACAGGAATTATCACGTCAACAGTTCCTGGAAGAATCGTGTTAACTTTCCCAAGTGTCGCATAGAATGCGGGTGAAACGCTTTCAATGCACACGATTATTCCAGCATTGGTGTAGACAATTCCTAGTGATCCGCTTGGTGTTACGTTAGGAGTTCCCCAATACGATGTGTTTCAAAATTCCCAAAGGAAATTGTTTTGAAAGAGCAACCATTGTCAAAGTGTCCCTGCGTTGAACAATCATCTACAAAAGGAAAGAAATTTTAATACGGTAGTATTGTTAATCAACAAAAATAATGTGGCGCATGATACAAAGCATATGCGCCATATCTTGTTCAACAGAAGATACGGCGGGGTTGTAAATAGATGCTCCGCATCTTCCAATGTACTGCAGACCGATAGCGGGTTTTGAAAAGATTTTCAATACCCTTAAATAAACCCTCTCAATTATCACTATTCCACAATCAATCTATCCGATCTGCTTAGTCATATATCTAATTAAAAATTTAGATCAATGCATTACTTACAGTTATTCTATGACTTAAGTTTCTCAATATCTAAGAAACAAAATCAAAGTATTAAACAATAATAGATAGCAAGCAATACCTTAGATGCGTAATTGACCGGATAAATAAGAAAATAGTCTAGCCCATCGAGAAATTTTTTTTAGAGGGTTGTAGAGTTGTAGATGGTTATGGTTGCTGGTTAGTGGCAGTTTATATAGACTGTTAGAGATGCCGCGCATCATTCTAGGTCATGCGCTGTATCTTAAAATAATATGTACATCGTATGAAGTGTAGATGATGTGGCGTATGAAAGAATTATTATATGCCGTATCGGATAATATGTTTAAGATAGGTCTGAGATCTGGCGCATTGACTAGATAGATGCGCCGTATTGTTTTGCCAGTGAACAAAATTTTAAATAGGGAACGTACCTTGGTCTCCGCAACACTTTTTCTTATACACCAACTTGGGATCAAACGGTATACCATATGGTATAAATAAATTCAATATAAGAACACTAGGTATAACCATTTTATTACGAATCATAATCTCATTGTTTACTAAATAATAATTCATTCCATTAGAAATAAATGACGTTTTAAGCTTATCAAAATTAAGATCATGATTTGGAGATGATATATTACAAAGATCTATGTCTGAGAAATTATTACTGAAATTACAACTTTCGTTGTTGATTTTGGTGTTTTCAAATTTAGGTAATTCGTAAGAAAATAGGTTTGTATCAATTTTAATGTATCAAATTCTTTCTTTTTTGTAACAACCGTGGTTTTAGCAGGTCAGTTTGACTGATAGTCTTGACTCGGTTGACGTTTGTTTGGTGTGTATTAGGTGTTTGAAGTGTTATATGAGTGATATAGGTGAGTTTTAGCACTAAATCCCTTTGCGTAAATGGTTATTGTGATTTGGAAAGTTTGGAATTTGGGAAAGTTCATTTTGATCACATTTGTGGTGTAGAAATGACTTGTGTAGTTTTGGTGATATTGTGTTTTTGCGTAACGAGGCTTCGTTCAAGTAATTGAGCGTATGTGGGATTTGTTTT
>JARVZY010010443.1:0-25832 GCA_030686995.1 Artemisia argyi | reverse complement strand
GTCGGTTTTGTTCATCAGTCAATGTCGGTTGCTTTTCAACATGGTTTGTTCATCCGTTAGTGTCGATTTTATTCATCAGTTAGTGTGGATAGTTTTTCAACATGTTTTTTGTTGAGCAAAAAGTATGTTTATCAGTTTTTATTCATTATTAGGTTGTTTTGTTCATCAGTTAGTGTCAGTTGTTTTTCAACATGTTTTTGCTCATCAGTTAGTGTCAGTTGTTTTTAAACATGTTTTTATTTTTTATTAGTTATTGTTTTTGTTCATCAATCACTGTCAGCTATTATTCATCATGTTTTTTATCATCACATATTGTTCATCAGTTATTGTTCAGTTTTTTTTTTTCATCGGTCACTTTCAGTTATTATTTTTGTTCACCAGTTTTTTTAAAAAATTAATAATTAAAAAAAAAAGGAAAAAAAAATCTTTTTAAATCTTACATTAATAAAATGATTAATGAAGAATTATGGTACAAAAATTAATGTATTTAACGCAATTTTAACACTAAAAATATAAGCTAGACATTTCATCAAACACCTTGTGTGCAACAAATATGACTAAGACGCTATCTTCAACGTGCGATATCTCTCACTCATGTCATTTCGGATTTGAGTGATCCAAATTTCTGGGTAAATAGTGAACGGAAATCTATAACTTTCATGTTTTAAGTTTTTCACGATTCGTCATTTATGAGAGTAAAAATAGGGTAAAAAATGCTAAAAAAATCAAGAAAATTAATATCCATTTAATATGTAAAGAAAAAAAGTTTCGAACATTTTAACAAAATTTATACCAAATTAAAGAGGATTATGGGTATGTTTGGCGAAAGTAACTGTTTCTGGAACTGGTGCTGGTGCTGGAGATGGTGCTGGAGATTATAAAAAGAGATTATTTTTATAAGCTACATGAGGTTACCTTTGATTTTAAGAGATTATGGAAGATTATTTTTTTTAGAATCGCTTATAAGTTATGTCTGCCAAACAAAGATTATTTTTTAAGTAGCTTATTATTTGAAAAAATAAGCACAATCTCTCAACAATATTGTGTGTCAAACATAGCCTATATTTTTAAAATTATGGTGAAATCGGTTTTTTTTTAAAGTTTGTCCTGAGTTATGTATGTTTGAAGTTCGAGGCTGGAACAGGAAAAACAGGTGAATTTACTATTATGCCCTTTTGACCAAAAATAATTAAAAAAAAAATAAGGAAGTTGACTGGATCTCATCTAACCGTGGGATGACTTTTTAGACTTTGCAAATTGATATAACTTTCTAATAGATCCGGTACCTTACTACTAAATGGCATAATAATGATACTATGTGTGAAGTTCACCGTGCTATTATGAAGTCTCGTATGAAATGTTGTTTTAGAAAATCAATATTCAAGGTTAATAGCCATTTTTATTATTTACATGGGTTTTCGACTAAACATTGTGAGATGACTAATCACGACGACTACCTTTTTAGATAGCCCGGAGTCTGCGCAAATGAACTTTCATGACCACAAGGAGATTAATTTTCTCTGTTGAATTTGAGCCGAACTATTGACCTTTGCTTTGAAAGGCTGATAGGTAGTTAGGTTAATAGCCATTTGCACGAGTCAAAACTAGAATTACAAGGATAACTTAACGGCAAGATGAGATAGACAAATGATCTTACACCACGCATATATAGTAGGTTTATGTTATCTTATGTAAAATCGACAAAGTTTTGATGTAAGTAACACAGTTGTTACGTTTTGCTTAGGATATTGTAACGACTGCCCATGCAAATTGATGAGTTGTACAAAAATAAACAAATATTCATACAACTGCCATTAAGCCGAAAGCTTTTCTCTTATGGTGTGTTTGTTTTTTTAAAAAAAATGTATGACTGCCTCTGACGTCTTACCAGTCAGACGCGGTAAGATGTTTTTGTTGTTTGTTTTTTCATGACGAGTCAGACACGGTCAGAGTTATTAGGTCTGACTCAGTTAGAGGCATTGAACATGTCTGACTATCTCTAACCCATCATCGATCTTTGATAAATGAAACACTGACCAGTTTCGAATATCACAACAAACCCACTTCAAGATTCAAAGTTAGTCGTGTTATTCGGTTTTGAGAAGAACACCATGAAACAAAACAACACTGACTGAAATTTTAATTGTACTTTCGTACAAGGAAACAAACAGGATGCCATTTTAGTTATTGGATATTGTGAGAGTGATAAGCAAGCTGTGTTGGCTGCATATGTAAAAAGTGTGGTGCACTAGTGAAAATAGGGTAAAAGGAGTATTTATACAAGGGTTACTTTAGGTTTATGTTTAGTTGGGCTGGACATTTTGAGTAATTCATTGGGCCAAGTTTAAAACACAATATAAAGGGTCAAATTTTGTCACTTATAAATTAGTTTTGTGGGCATAAATGGTTATATGAAATTTTTTGGGCAGAATTATTCGAGTTCATTGGATTAGAAACCGAGCTAGTTTGTTATTGTTTAATATATTCTTAAAAAAACGGACAATTAAAACCATTAAGACAATTATAAAAAAACAAACAACACTTTTTCATTCAGATTTAGACATTATAGCCACCTCTTACTAGTAAGATGTGGTAGTCAGATTCAGACATAAAACATCTTAGTGAAACAAACACACCCTTAGTCTCGGCTTGGTTGTTTAGTTTTTTTATTAAGTCTTATTAAAATAAAATGTCTGCCTAGATATACATCTGTTTGTAGATGAATAAATGGCTGTTTGTTTTCTGAATTTATAAAATAAATAAATAAATAAAAATGTTATACCATTTTATTTGAAATAAGGTTAAGAAGTGAGAGTGTAAATATGTAAAATTAGAAAAAAAATGAATTGACCTTTTTTTTAACGGATAAAATGAATGGACTTAATTTGGAGACCCTCATCACCCTGTCGATCATATGTTAGTTTTAAGCAATAAACAAACATCCATTTGGTGACTTAATTAACTTACCTATTTTTTAATTAAGACACTTTAAGTTGTTATCAAACACTACCTAACCCTTTTTTATCTTTAACTCTTTGCTAGTTCATATAATAAAATGAAGAAAAGAATCAACAGACGTCGAAATTAATTAATTATATCAAAATCTAGTCTTAATTTGTCATATTTCAACTTCATACCATGTGGTTTTACATTAGGAACTGATCAATGCAGTTCAAGATGGAGAGAAGCCATATGGGTTGTATGAGAAGCTGACCTATCAAGGAAACATACTGGATAAAAGTTAGAAGCTTGGAAGAAGTTCAACTTCGAAGCTTTAGCAAGACGCAAAATAGGTGAAATAAAAAAATATATATACAATTTGCAGACCTTATTATAAAACTACATCAATTCTCTTTAATCGGGTTCATGGATGCTTGTATTTCTTCTAGTGTCCGACCCTTTGTCTCTGGTACTAACTTTGCAACGAACAGTATAGTTAAGCCGCATATGCTTGAAAACAAGAAAAAAGTTCCTGCAGGCAGAGTCCTTAAGCAAGTCAGCATGTGTAACTACAAGATGTGTTCAGAGTGGCATGAAAAAAGTAAGGGTTAATTTCATACATCATATATCTCTTTCATAAACTACTGTATATAAATATCAAATATATCCAAATGACTTATTTAATCATTATAAAAACTCTAAAAATTTATAAATAGACTATTATACCCTTCTTCTATCTCTTACACCTCATGCATGTATAAAACTCAATATTCAATGTGATAGATTTTGAAATATATGTCTTGCACTGTATACGCATCAGGTCATCAGCACAACAAATATTTGTTCCATCTTGATATACGGAGTATGTTTTAATTCTTTTAATTTTGTTACAGCAAAATATTTTAATTGGGTTCTTGAGATATGATATTTTGAGTCAGATTTTGAGGTAAAATGAAACAAGAGCCCTAATTTTCTTGAATACATGAGATGTAGGGTATATCTGATATTTATACAGTTTATGGAGGACATTTATAAATTTCAGAGTTTTTATAATGATTAAATAAGTCATTTGGACATATCTGATATTTATATAGTTTATGGAGGACATATATGAAATTATGAAATTGAGTTGGATATATATGATATTTTAAGTTTTTTAATGATATATGATATGAACTATTGTTAATGTGTACAAACATTACTTGTTGGAAAAATCAAACTTCTAAAGTTTGAGGTTCTAGAGACCACTATAACAAATATTTTTTTAAATTCAGTTTGGGTGCAAGTGTGAGGTTGGGAGAGTCGTGTGGCAAGTTTCAACAAATTTTTGCTCTACCATATATAGAAAGGGAAAGAGGGAGGACCTTCAGTGCTGGACTTCATCAGGAAGTTAAAAAAATATGTAACGACCCAAGAACCAAACCAGTTAACAACCGTCACGAGGCTTCCAGCTGAACTCTTTATATTCATGGGAAAGATCTGACACAAAATTCATTGTGTAGAAATCTTTTAAGAACCACAGCAGCTTTCATCAAATTGGTCTCAAATATAAAATTTATTAGGTTTAATGAAATCCATACCTCAGACATAATGACCCATGGAATGCCTCCCATACCTAGTGAAAAAGATCCCTTGAATACCTGCTTACAGTGGATCTCGTAATTAAAACTTCAGTTAATCAAGAAACTAATCTGATGCATAAAATGACTGGGTATACATAAAGGATATTATTACATGAAAATAGACAGCGATCCCTTGCATAAAATATTAACGTATTTTTTGGTCTGGACCAATCCAAAAGGACCACATTTTAAATGTTGTAACTGGTCATTCAATTCTAAAACTTGACACCAAAATTAATCAGCCCAAACTGGTCCCGAAATGGTCAAACCGGTCCAATAGACTGGGTCCATCTGGTCCTTCATTTACATGTTGGCGAATAGGGATGTGTATGTTTAATAATGGGCCCAATCATATCTTGCTAGAACTTGTATCATATTCTGAACTTTTGTGCATCTCCAGCTAAATGTTAATATGAATATTCAGAAAAATGGAGATGATTCCAGTGACTTGCGTAAAGTTGAAAGCTGAATATTGGATACATAATGGCTTCTTAAATACTCTATATAATTTTAAGATAAGAAAGTTGATCAATGTTGCATTACCAGAACCCCGACAAGTGCCAATGTGGGGCTAAACACCTTATACTCTTGATGGTCCTGCAGTAGCAATAAAGAATTTCCCATGAACCATTCACCGGGTATAAACCCTTTACCCAAAAAAACACAAAAAAGAATTTCCCATGAACTTCGGGCAAAAAATGAAACTGGAAAGTGTTATAATCTGAAATAGTTAACCTGCAGCATGAACGATATCCCTGTGACGAAACAACCTAAGCTCGTTCCAGCAGCAGAAACCTTAATAAAAGCAATTTAATGTGTAGGTGGTCAAATATAATTGACTAATATAACGAAAAACATAAGCAAAGCCTAGAATTCTTGAGATACTCCATAACATCATGATATAACGTAAGGGCCAATGGTGTATTTAGAGATACAAGGCCAGGTACAAGCAAATGATTGAGGCTCAAAAGACAACTTATAGAAACCATGATATAATACAAATACAAATAGTACGGAAGAGCTACGGAAAAATAATACAAGTTTCTGGTCTTGGTTACTTTCTAGCTAAACCAAAATACAGTAAAGGCTACAAGCAAATGAGATTCCATAATGGGAGTATAGATAAATGACTCATGTAAAGAAGGATGTGATTTGTACCATCAGTAGTAGCCGTCTTCCTGATACGTCCATCAGCAATACACCTAGTAATGTAAGTGGAATCTGCATAACATATTCATAAGAAAAATGCCAAAATTATTGATAGCAAATAGTTGGCAGAAAGAACAACCTGAACCATAACCAAGGCTATTGTTCCAATGCTACTTGAAAAACCTGTAATAAAACAAACGTTTCATTAGCCTTTTTTAGAACCCAAAATCATGTATTCCTTCAGATCTGATAAGCTGAATTCAGAGCTATTATAAACTGAGTTTTCCTAAGCTTTCATCTCTTACGCCATTTTATTCAGTTCTCTTAAAGGTTCCTTGTTCGTTTGTTGTCATATATGTAACTATAGGACCCATAATCACATCTAGATACATGCTCACAAATATATGAATGAGACATATGTAACAAAACTTTTAGATGGTCCAGCTAAAAGTTTTTAAAACTCTTTACCAAAAAAAAAAAAGTTTTTAAAACTTAACTACGTAAGTCAAAAGTTCGACGTCTACCTGCAGAAATAAAGATAGAATTCGCATAAAATGCAATGGCGTTCACACCTCCAAATTGCTGCAACACCATAAGTCCAACTCCAACCTAAAAAAGACAATTTTCACTAAACAAATTGTAGCCATCAAAAATAGAGATGGTGCACTATAGAGTGGAAACCTCACAATGAGAGATTTGGTATATTTTGGTTGAAATAAATCGAAGACTTTAGATTCTGACAGCTGATGAAGTGTTTCTGTATAATCCTGTAACATAGAATTTCGATCATTTTAATCACAATTAATGAATTTGTATAGAATAGGAAAAGCTGCCCGTTTTATCAGATCAATTTCTAGTGTCATTATCTTTTCCATGTTCAAGTAGTTGTAGTAAAGTATCCATTAAATTAAACTATGTGAAACTAAAAATGAGATCAATTCAAATGAACAAGTGAAGAAGATTACTCTGATTTCAGCTGCTTCTTTAGATATCTCTGCATTCTCTCCCCTGAGTCTCTGTAGGGCAGACTCACAATCTTCCCACTGACCAATTTTTGCCTGCAGAAAAAACTAATTATCCTCCTCACATGAAACACATTTGGACTTGGATAAATATTACATTACGGCATGCAAGAGGTCAGCCTCTTTCAGACAGTTAAATAAGGTACTTCTTATATATTTACTGAAATGTTTCAATAGCAACTTCAGTGTTTAGATTTTAATCTGGTCGCCATATCAGAAGGTAGCAATATAACAGCAAACATCGACGTTGTGCAACTAACTCACCAGCCATCTAGGAGACTCGGGAATGAAGAATAAGCCAGCAATCTGTAGTAGACACGGAATGGTTCCTGAAAGAGGGTAACTGTTGTTCGAATTACAATAACTTCAAGATCTGAAGAAACCATTAAACATCAACAGAAATCTACCAATAAGAGCTAGAGTTCGCCAAGGAATAACAATTCCAATAAGCCACATCACAGACATTCCTGTAGATATCATTAGCTGTCAAAGGTGCTAAATCCAGTCAGTTATCAACCAGCATTTGATCTGAACATACAAGAATTTGTTATATACCTGATTAACAGTAGTAAATGATCCACGAAGGTTTTGAGGTGTTATTTCTGCTACATAAACCGGTACCTGTTCAGTTAGTCAAAACAGAGATCTTTAAAATGTTAATGAATCATCAAACAAGAGTAGCAGAATTAAGAATTATCTTGCAACTACCACATAGGAGAGAACTCCAATTCCATATCCTATCGAGAGTCTTCCAGCATCAAGCAACCAAGAAACCTGTTACCGACAACTATAAAAGCGATCAGATGAACCAGCTTTGTAATAAGACATTATTAAAGTCAAGAAATTACTTGTTATGACCAGTAGGAAAGAATTATTTAAATATTATAATAGGATGTTTATCTTTTATTTGAATTGTTTTTATTTAGTATAAAGTACAAGTGTTTTAGGTTTATCAAGTTGCTATTAGTTGGGGAACTGTTAGTGTTTTATTGCTTTAATGTAACCTGTGATTCATTTGATAAACCAATCAGAATTCAAAAGTCAATTGAGTTCTCAGAGATCGTTGGAATCTCTCTATCGAGCCCTATCTATATTATTATAATAAGTCGTCAAGGCAGTAAGTCTTGCTGTTAACAGGCCTATAACTCGATCACAGTCCCCGGGACCATAACATTACTCTTGTAATATTTATACCTAATATGCTAATACCAACATTTAGATTTACCTTTCCAAACTTAAATGCAAAATGTGAACATAATGAATTAATGTCGGTTGAGAAGAAAAGATCTCAACTATAAGAAAACAGCCCTGAAGTGGCCACGCTAACCTCGGGAGGGCTTTACCCAGTTTGAGTCTGTGTGGCAGTGGGTTCAAACCCCGTGGATTAGTTGGCCAAAAAGTCGGAAACTATGGTTACCCAAAAAAATGAACATCAGATGCCTAAACCAAACTCGCTAAAAATAATCATCACTAAGCAGAAGGAAGCAAAAACAAACAAAAAATGCTAGAAATAAGGTAAAAGAGATCAAAGACGAGTGCTTGATCCATATCTTGACACATGAGAATTCAATAGCTAACATGAAGAAACTAACTTTTGGTGGAAAGCCACACACGAAGACTGCATTTATAACAAAAACTCTATTTCTGCCCGTTGTTTTCTTTAGACTTCACCAAATTTTCATTGTGGCTTTTAACATTCAATTCACAGCATGTTTTCTTGGTGTAACTGCTTGTGATTTATGAATATTGCTAAACAAAAAAAGGACATGGAGAAGAATGACCTCCGAATATCGAATTGTCAACCACCCCAACAAACAGAACATTTCAGACAGTCCCATAGTCTGCATTTAGATGAAATCAAACAATAAGTGATCGGCAGAGCTACAAAATGAAAGTTAACTACTACTAACAAGTAAAGAAAAATAGAGCGAGTGGTAGTAACTAGTAACAACAATAAAGACCTTACCATTCTGCGTCCAAAATGATCGGCTATTTTCCCGCTCAAGACTGCACCTATCATTGCTCCAATAGTCATTATTGACCCGAAAACGGAGTACTGAAATTAACAGTGTGAAAAGGTGATAGAGATAAGGGAGTACACTTGAAAGGATATCAAATAGTTTTCAACCATCAGTTTCAAGGAGTTGTGCAAAAAGATACTGCAAGTGTGCATCAGGATAGTAGATAATAAAATCTAATTGGAGACAGAAAAGCTTCATCATAAAGCAACCTAAAACCGTATATCAACTCCTACATCTTCAAAGAATTCAAATTCCTAATATATTTGCTCTAATAGACCTGATTGTCTTGGACCAAATTTTTATTGAGGATTAACAACTTACATGAATAAGTCATAATTATCAACAATAATTGATTAAAAAATACAGTAGCATTTTACGTATGATATTACCTCTTCCAAGGAAAGACCAAGGTCATGCATGATACCGGTTTGAGCTGGAGATGAAAACCCGACCTGCATACACATCAGAAATCCAACCTATTTTAATATATATTCAATTGCAAAAGATTGTTGTTCCTAACAGAATGTGTGACTAGTAGCAAAACAAAATGTAAGCAGAAATTTGACATTTACTAAATTTTTGCCTCCAAAATCGACTTGTACACCAAACAAAATTGTTGCCAGTTGTTCTATTGGGCGCGTTTAAACAATTCAATTCATTATCTTTTAATTGGTAAATCTGAATACAATATTCCTAAGGCAAACACGCATGAGTTTAACAAATTTTATCCCCGCAATATTAGTCCAATGGTGAGGGGACATGCAGCATGGCCCATGTCCTTTAACTATTGGATTACGCGATTCACCTCTCCAATGTCGGCCGCGAGACCTTTTTTTAATCTAACAAATTTCACATATTATCATAGATAGATTAAAAAAAAAAAAAAAAAAAAAAAAAAAAAAAAAAAAAAAAATGATGATGATCATATCTAAACGCACTAATGCACATATTAAGGGGGTGTTTGTTTCGGCTTATTTGCTTTTGGGCTTACGTTTCATAAGCTCACTTTTTGTGGCTTATTTTAAAACTTATCGGCTTATAAAACAAAAAGTGAGCTTACAGCAGCCAAAACCAAAAGAGCCATAAGCCGGCTATATAAGCCGAAACAAACACCCCCCCCCCCCCCCCCCCCCCCCCCGGCCTAAAGAATTAGTATATAAAAATGAGCTTACAGCAGAACCAAAAACGTAAGATCCACACACAGCCACTAAAGTGCTGAAAACAACCACAAATGTCGCCGACTCATTGATGCTCCGGTGACGTTGACCGTTTTCGATTGTTAGAAACAGACTCTTTGAATCACCATCTTCATCGTTTTCCATCATCTATGTGTGTGTTTGACTGTGTGAGAGAGAATGTTGACTTCTGAAAGACACAAACTAGAATGACAAACTGAGTTTGAGGAAGTTGCCAGTTTGGTCCCTGTATTATATCCTAATTCACGGTTGTAGTAGCTCATTGTATCTTTGTTATTTTTAAAACTCAAATCGTCCCGGTGGTTTGTTGGATATCACACATGAAAAAAATTTAGGGTCCGCTTGGTTTAAAGTGGGGAAGTAAAAGGGAAAGGAATGCAAATAAATAAGTGAGGTGGGTAATCAATATCTTACCTCCAATTTACTCTATAATGGTTGATTACCCACTACGGGGTAATCAATACCTTACCCCTCATAACCAAGCACCATTATTTGAACGATGTGGACCCTTTTCAATTCCTTACCCATTCCCCCCCCCCCCCCACCCCCCACCAAGCACCCCCTTAATGTAGATCTTATTCAGGATAATAATATTCTCACACACATAACCCTAACCCTAGATCATATTCAGCCGCCGCCTCCTCCTTCGGCCACCGGCTATATGCCGGTGGTCCGGATAACTCAGCCGCTGCCTCCTCCTCCCTCTCCTTTCCTTTTTATGGCTTGCTATCTATTTATCTCTTTTTCCCTCTCCTTTCATCTCGTTCCCCTCTCTTTGGCTTTCTACGGTTTTACTTTTAAGGCCACCGCCTCCTGGTAAACTTTGGCGACTACCCTTCTTAGTAAAATTGTTCTAGATGTTGAAGCGTGGAAGCGAGAAGCTAGAGAAAATGATAGAGTTGTTAGATGATTCAGGTTTTCTTATTTGTATGAATAATTTCTGGGTAGATCTATTTCTGGATCTACTTTCTATGTAATCTCCGTTATCATCAATTGACAATTGTACATATGAAAGTTAAAAAAAAAAAAAATGTAGATCCAATATTTTCTAAAGATCCAACGAACTAATAATGATCATCTATTTTTTGATAAAAACAAAAAAACAAACTTGCACCCAATTTTTTTAAATTAAATATCTCGCAAACCGTTAATCGTTACGCAAAGTGAATCATATCATCGCAACGAGAATTAAATCATCTTTTTATAAACGGGCACTTCAATATACTTTAGACGATTTTTTTTTTCAGTTACGTTTGAAAAAATCACATGTAATTTGTATCACAAATCATATATTTATGAAATAACACATGTGATTTGTAATTGTGATACAAATTTTAGATGCAACTG
Organism: Artemisia argyi; assembly: GCA_030686995.1. Lineage (NCBI taxonomy): Eukaryota > Viridiplantae > Streptophyta > Magnoliopsida > Asterales > Asteraceae > Artemisia > Artemisia argyi. The sequence continues at coordinate 14,535 of JARVZY010010443.1, read as the reverse complement.
AAAAAAAAATTGTCAAAAGAATATTGAATTGCCCGTCTACTGAAAGATAAAAATGCTCGTCGTGATGGTGTATTTTTTTTCACTTGACAATTTACCGTTTGCAATATATTTTATTTAGAAAAAAATGTGAAAAGTGGGTTTTTTTTTCATTTTGATGAAAAAATGAATGACTAATTGTTTCATTGGATCTTTAGATAATTTTGGTTCTGCATTAATCTCAACTCTATCACGGATTTAGTCTCTAAACTTTCTTTTTTTTTTTTTGGATTTTCTCCATTTGGTTTTAACCCGTATCTGCTTTGGTCTCTTGACCACTATTTCTGTTAATTTGACTATTAAGTAACTCATATGACAAACACACACCAAGGTATTTATGACATTTTTGATTTTTTTTTATTTAAAGCAAAAAATAAATAAAACACATCCACACCAAATAGTCATTCCACTATATACTCTTAAATCTTCTTTTTCTCTTTTTTTCTCCTTATTTCTCTTCTCTTTTTCCTATACTATTTTTTCTCCACTCTATTTTTATCCTTTACTCACTAAATTTTCTTAAGCATTCTCACCAACACACACAACTAACTCAACACCCATCACCACCCGAAAACACACCACCCCGCCGCCGCTGCAAAAGCGACCACCCATACGGCACTAAAATCGGCCAACTGTCGCTAATTTTCGGGAAGTTGTCAGACATATATGGTGTTGCTTTTTTTGTGTGTAAATGTCCATGTGTTTTAAGTTGTATTTTGATGTTGCATTTATTAGAGGATAGTCATCTCTTGAAATTTATTATTTAGATCATTTTTCGATAAAAATTATCAAAATGAAATCAGGTGCAAAATCACTAACTAGTACTATTAAACATGAAAGTGTCCATGCTTCACCTTTCAATTTTCAAAAATTGTTTAATCTAGATGCTTCCTGGGACAAGGACCAATTAAGAGATGTACTACATTGGATTTGTCAAGTCGTGGCTATTGTGTGTGGGTTGTGTTCCTTTGGTTGGGGGCATCTAAATTGTTGTATTCTTGCTTATTTCTTCTGGTATTTGTGAAGAAGATGATAATAGAAATGTTGTCTTGACTTAATTTGTAGATTTGAGATTTTTATAAATTTCTAAAGAGATAAAAAAAAATGATAAAGATTGACTTGTAAATGTATAATTTTTTTCGATTGTATATGAGTATTATTTTTGTTAGGATAATTTTTCTTTTGGAACCAACTCTTTTTTGTTGCCGGAAAAAGTGTGGTGAATATTAGTTATGACCGGAATATATTTGATAGATAGCTTTATTGAAATCTCAAATGGAGGACCATACTTCTGACTAGCTTATGGTGGTTCCGATCTCTGGGTTGGGACAGACTATGAACAATAGGACTTACCAGTGCGCGTTATGCTATCGGTTGGGTGTTACCTTATTCTTTTTTCCGAAACCGTGCTCAGCTTGCTACAGGATCTTTGCGGGGGATATTTATGGAGACCATGTTGTATCGTGTGCTGGTATTGTAGGTATTAAAAATCGACATAACGTTGTACGCGATACCCTTGTCGACATCTGTTTTCGGTCTGGGTTTTCATCTGGTAAAGAAGTTGATATTGGGCTTGGTAGAAGGCAAAACAAACCCTTATGTCATGCTGATATGTTGCTATACTCTTGGGAAGAGGTTGATGTATGTATGGATCTAACAGGGTCATTGATGCGGAATTACAAAACTCGCAAAAGTTTTACTTCTCAAGGGATCTTGAGAAGCTTGCAATCCTCCAGGCAGTGTACCTGATCGGTGTAGTATAGTGAGTGGCAAGTACCGGAGGATTGATCATTCTCTGTGGGAATAGTGTCGTTAGGATTGAAAACTATGTCAAATAGGTCTAGAGGTGAGGGATGATTCTTTTTATATTTTTATATTTTATGAAAACAAGTAGAATCTCGGGTATTGGAAGATTGGGCGGAATTAGTTGCTAGTCAACTAACCCAAAAACTACAAATAAACAAAATAAAATAAAATAGCAAGAAAATAAATAATGGTGGACTACTTATAAGAGAAAAATGTGTTTACTTGTATTCCCTAATACCATTCGTGGGGGTGTGTACGTCATATGAGCTTCTATCTCTTCTTATAACGACACGTTTAGTATCCTATCATTGCCTCATTAATAGTTACTCATGAATTAAATACAACCAATAAAACCGTAGTACACATCCGATTACGTTTCTTAAGACGTTCAAGCTTGTTACCGTATAGGAGATTAGTCAGTTTTCTTAAGCCTAACGCTAGTCAATCAACCAAACAATCAATAACAAATCAACAATCAATAATCAATAACTAGGTTTCATTAGATCTAAGCAAACATTAGGAAATCTAAGCTAGCATGTTAAAGTAAAGAAAAGACAAACAATTAATCAAACAACACATAGACATATTTAATGATTAAAGGGAAAACTTATCTTTAATTGAACATGAAAGAAATAAGGGTTTGAAACCCTAAAATTACTGAAAAAGTCGGACTAGGGTTTGTACCAAAAGTTTCTCCTCTAAAAGTTGCACATTAATGAATGAAAAATCCAAAACTATATATAGATTTACAAAGCTGACGGCGTCGGCTTATAATTCCTGACACCGTCAGGTCGCCGCTTCTAGGGTTTCGTATCACCCAAGATAACTTCTGACGCCGTCCCTTTGTAATTGTTATGGGCCGCCTCGTGTAAGTGTAAAGCCAGGAGGCCTCGCCTCATTTGCACCTGAAGCCGTCCCGTGTAAAATTCCAAACTCTTTTCTAGGGCGCCTAGTGTAAAATTCTATCGCATCTCTTCAAAATGCGACAACGTCAGCTACAAAGCCTGACACCGTCTAGTGTTGTTTCCAGACTTTCCTTGGTTTTCTTGGTTTCTTCATTCTTGAGCATAAAAACGTCCGAAAAGCTCCAAAATGCTCCATTTTCCAGAATTCACGTCCCAAGTACCTATAATGACAAAAAAAATAATAAAATAAAATAAAAAAAGCAATTTAAGGTAATATTTGACCATAAAAACACGATTTAGGGCTTAAATAACCCCCTAAAAACGTATCAAATAAATCCTTATCAAATACCCTTACACTTGGAATTTGCTTGTCCTCAAGCAAATGAACTTTTATACCAATCAAAATACAAGTAGGGGTCATTTAACATTAATATAAAAGTAATTACAACAAATGATCGCTCCACCTTAGTCAAAACAAGCACGGAAATTATACACTAGCACCTCACATAGAGTGTTTGGATACTCTCATCTCTCGGGTGTTATAAATTTATATATTATAAATGGAAATTGAAAAGATATCTCTCACTACCTGTCATAGCACATAGATTACATAGGCTTAGGAAAGGATCAAAAACCTCCACCAGTTTGGCGTAAGCACCTAGGATAAACTATCAAAGAGGTCTTTCAAAGGGTTATAACGTTAGGTGTAGGGATATGGAAAAACACGGTTTATTGGATAAGGGATATTTTACTGGTGGCAAGTCGATTGTCTTGGTCAATTACATGTACAATGAATCGTTGCTAAGCCAAGACTCGACTCAACTAAAGCTAACTATGACCAACATAAATATAAAAGAAACGAGATGGTAGTCTGTATGTTTTTTTTACTTTTCTTTTTCATACACTCTTGTCCTACCATCCAAAATAATACATCAAAGGGGCTCATTCCCTCCCCTTACACTTGAATTTTTACATAATTAAAAATAAAGACTCGAACCAAGATAATCGAAACACTTGGAGTACTTTAAGACATTAACGCATATATGGGGATGTAATCAATTAGACAAATAACTAAGGGTTTAAACAAATAACAATAATGCACTAAAGATGAGTGCATACAAGGTAGGCTAAAGCGATTTGGGTGTACATTTGGGGGTGGATTGTAAACAAATTCTTCCTTTAAGTAAGATGCTTAAAGTAGAAACGAAAAAGATAGGCTCTAAGGGTTGCACTAGGGGTATCGTGTACTAAAAATGAGTACATCGCAAAGGTGTGGGAAAACTACTTAACCAATGAAGTCAATGTAATTATAATACAAGTTTAAACAATGGTTATTCTAGTGCCTCTTATCATATAGTAAATCCTAACTACACGAATGTAGTCTCACTAGCGGTCTCAGGATGCATCACTAACGCAAGTTCTAGAATCTAAATACTACCGGTACACTCACAAGCATCTACAATTAATGCTTTTTCCTAAAGATCTAAAGACGAGCCTCACATTTTTGGGTGGAAATTTTTGAGTGGTATGGTTTTTTGTGCTAGTCATATAATTCCTATCCATGAGACGTTTATTAAGACTAAAGTTTCATTCCTATATGTTGCAAAAAAATTTAAATTTGTTGTTAAAATTACTCTGACAAATATTTCTTTCAGTTTTATTGCACATCTACTATTAAACAAAACAAAAATCAAGTGAAGTTATAGTTTCTAAGGTATCCCAATTTACCCCCCCCCCCCCCCATACACTTAAGTCAAACATTGTCCCCAATATTCAATTAAAAGATGTAAAAGTAAAAATGAATGCGAATGAAAGAAACTAATACTCCCCTGATTCGCTCAGTATGGAAAATATGGTAACATAGTTAGATCTTCCTCCAAGAAAATGAACATGTAAAGCTTCACTCTTGAGATATAATCATCTTCTTGTCCAATATAACCTGTTAAACAATAAAGAAAACAAACACGAAACCTCGCGTAAAATCGACGGTAAACTCTATATATAAAAGTAAATCCTAAAAAGCAAGTAAAGGTATAATGCTTGCAAAATAAATATTTGTAGATTCCTGGAGTTTAAAAATGTAAGATTTTATGAAACTTTAAAATTCCAGCAGAAAAACAAAATCTGGAAAAAATTTCAGAATATAAGGTTATGACGTCGTCAGGCTTTAACCCTGACACCGTCAGAATGGACCTGACAGAATTTTTATATTTTGTATCCGAAAATTTTCTAGAAAAATCCATGTTTTAAGCCCTGGAATCCTTGCAAAAAACATTCATTGTGACTCGATACAATCATTTGACTCAAACAAATACTAATATGTATGTTCATATCTTATTGTTATTATTCATGTTCAATCTGTTCTTTAAAACAAATATGAGCTTCCCTTGCACTTACTTTTGCAAAATACCTTTATATGTAACTAAGACGAAGTTAAAAACAAAATAAAACATTTTTACACATTTATTTGGGACATTAATAATAAATAATAAGAATGAAAAATACATACAGAAACAAATAAAAACAAATAAGCAAACAAACAAACAAAATGAAATAAAGCTTGGGTTTCCTCCCAAGTTTTTCTTTATTTACGAGTCTTGTATCTAGACTCAAAGTCACATCCTATTACGTGATTCCATCATTCGTCACGTTCTCTAAGTCATCCTCTATTTTGGTTTCGTATTCCGGACCTAGTTGTAGATATTCCTTGTAGAATCCAAGTATTTTCCTCATTATGTAGTCTACTCCCTTCCTCTTGTCCTCATCATTCCCATAGTATACTAACTGCTTAAATTCTTTTTCTAGGTTCGGCATGAGTCGGAATTGTTCTATCTTATAGGGCATTTGGTAAGCAATTTCATCAGTCTCATCCTTAAACTTGACTATCCCTAATGAAGGATCATAATTCATTCTAGAGACTTCATGTAACACCCCCAAAATCGAGTTGCAGCGGAAGAATATGTCACTGGGGTGCTACTAAATTGGTATCACAACACAAGGAACAAAGAACGGTTTTAACTCAACCGTTAAGAATAAATTTCATAGTCGAAACATTTAGTTTACATCATTTGGAAATAGTGAGGAAATATAGGCCCATAAAAGAGTTTAAGCGGTCCCAATTATATCAGAGTTATCTATGACCATGTCATGCCATGCCAAAAGCCTTCAACAGTTAGCTATCGCCTTAAACCTGAAAATACATATTAAAAAGTGTCAACACGAGGTTGGTGAGTTCATAGGTTTGTATCAATAACAATGTAGAGTAAAAACAATGTGAGTTCAATAGAAAGTTTTTCAGCCATTGTGTCAATCACAATGTCATAATATTTATCTTATAGCAAAGTTTGAAGTGTGGACCATGAGCAGTGTATGTGATCATTACAACGAATATAATGTCATACAAAAGTGATGTCCATTACGTCAGCACTAAGTTCATGTAACCGAAGCTTGACAGTATGCATGCTCTAGAAGTACGTTAAATAAAGCCCTTGCAAGTGTCTATCCTGTGACACTCGTGTTTCGACATGTTATACGCTCGCGTTTGCCTATCCGATCAAACCGAACGGGGGTGTTATCCCCAATAGATCTATTTATATCATTCGCGCTTCCCCGCAGGAATTAACGGTTCATGAGTTTGGGCATGTGGGATTCAGTGTCTTAGGCTAATTCCACGTAATAGTTTTGAAAAAGTAAAACATTATAGTGGTCCAGAAAATGTTTTGCATGTTTCTCACCCCATAGTTGTGAAACAAGTATAAGTAAAGTGGGGCTACAAACTCACATATATGATTTAAACACTTGCGTCCAAAATGAGGTAATTCAGTATGCAATAAGTAAATAAGTCATGTTTCAAGTAAGAGCAAGTAACGAGTTTAAGTATAAACAAGCTTTGAGTTTAGTTAAAAACGAGCATGTATTCTCCCCAAAAATAGTTATAAAACAAGTAAAAGTAGGGGACATGAACTCACTCAGCAATTAGCAGTCTAATAGTGAAAAGAATCAAGTGATAGGGTGCGGCACCGACACGCGACCTAGATTAGTATGGCAAGTTTAGTTCACAGTTCCAGTTTAAGACTCGATGAAGTTTAAACAAGTTCAAAAGTTTTAAAGTGTTCATGTTGTTGTTGCTTGTATGGCAGCATTTAAGTTTAGAAAAAAAATTGGTAAACATTGGCTAGCATTGGCTTTCGGAAGTGCTTAGGTAATTAGGAGCAATAATAAAAAGTATCAAAACGAATAAGTCTTTGGTTCATCAATAACCGACAGACGATGTACGTAAAGTAGTCGCATATATATATTAGACGAATTCGAGTTGTAAAAATGTCATTAAAAAAATACATATTTATATATGATCGAATACTATTTAATGATAAAAGTGTATACAATTATTAAAAGAATTTATATTAAACGTGCTCTGGAAAATTTATAAATGTAAGATTTTTAGAAAAATCGGGCATGACCTGTGTATGTGTTTTAATTATATGTGGTGACTAATATCGTTATTTATAACACACCATTATTATCAAAAGTTGGATTCGTTTAGTTTTGTTTTGTGAATCTTAGCTAAGGGTTTATGGAATTGAAGATTCGTTTAAAGTTTATAATCCATTTTATGAAAATATGATTAGTGAAATAATTTCAGGAGTAAATGAGTTGAGCGAGTAGCAAACGAGACGCGAGATAGCCGAGCGAGGCGAAATAAGCTGATTAAAACCAATAATTTGATACAATTCTTATCACAATCCTTTGTTACACTATGCATTGTTTTACAAAAGGTTTTACATATGTCAGTTATGTTTCAAGCGCATACCCTTCTATTGTGACAGGTGGGCTTTGGCCCAAATAAGATTGTACTCACCCTTAAACCTATTTTAAATTGCAGCCCCATTTAGTTTTATATCTCATAGAAAAGTTCATTTCCAGTTTTCAAAAGGGCAAAACGAAATGACAATACTTGGCTTGTTGGTGTCGCTCAGTACAAAGAAAAAGAAGAAAATCAACAAACGAATGAATGATAAAACAAAGAATCATGAGAAGGGGAGACTGATATACCGAGAACTATTAAAATACAAAATATTAACAGGTGAAATTCGCCACACCGAGGCTCGAACTTGAGACCTCTCGGTGTGGTGGTGAAAAATAAGCAGTCGACGCAAGACCCAACCGACATAGACATCTCAATAAGCAGATTCACATTTTATTCAACTTCTTCAATTTAGGATTAGAACCAAAATATTTCAAATGAGTAGTTTCACTAACTGATTTTGATGAACTCAAATCATTAGCTATGTTGGGTTACTATCAAAATTTCCACCATCTTTATCATCAAAATTAATTAGATATTTCAACAAGGCAATAAATCCCAAGAAAAGAAAATGAACCAAATCGATAATATGCACCACTACAGCCAATGACCATACCACACAAGTTTAATCCAATCAACCAAATCAATCCCAATTTTTGACCATTTAACAAGTTGAGAAGTTGCAACTGGGAAAATAAACAAAACCAAATTCATTAAGTGTAAATGCATCAAATGTGTTTTTAATATTTGGGATAAGCAAATTGAAGTGTATCAAAAATGGGCAACACCAGATTAACCACTGTTTGGGGTTCGATCCACAACAAAGGATTTGACACAATAAGCCAAGCAAAAACGATAATAAGCACTTCCATTCCATGAGCCAATCTAGTTTTATTTGTAAGTTATTATTATGCCACACATATCTAAAAACAACAATAGCAACAACAAAATAATCATTTACAGGCCACATATGACTCGTTCGATTTACAAAAAATCAAGATACCACTTCTAAACGAGATCAAAATAACCATCTTAAAAACATATTGATAACAGAAATTACAAGGTAGAAGGAAATCAATGAACCTTACAATGGAGGTGAGTCGATTGAAAGAAGACCAAAAGTTCGAATAGCAATAAGCCCAATCCGATCCAAGCAGAAAGCACCACCACTGATTAATCTTTAATTTTGAATGAAGCTTTTGAGATGTGGCATTTCTGTGGACCGGTTGGTAGTTAAAAAGAGGAAAAACAAGAAAACCTTGACCAAACTTTCTTGGCCTCGATCTTTGATGATAACCAAAAAGAGCTATAATCAATTTCATTTGCTTTTCATATCTCATCTCGTGACTAAGCTTGGGGAGGGGAGAAAGGAAACAGTAACCAGCCGCTTGGTTGACTAGATCCTTGGAACACATCACACCAAAGAACAAAATATAGTGAAAGTGATATATCTAGGGGCTGTACTCGAGAAGCACAGGGGAACATATCCATTTTTGATAACTGGACATTGATTTTCTTTGAAGAAACGTTCGAGGTGTTCAAGAGAGAGAAGGGAGGCGTGTATAACTTTTTCCAAGGCACAACATGGGTGAGAAAATGAGGATAAGAAGGAAGTGTTATAAAGTTTTCATTTTCATTTTTTTTTTACTTTTTTTTTTATTATTTAGACGTGAAGGGTAAAAATATATAAGTTTTGTTAATAACTTGTGTTTTATTTATAAAGAGGGTGTCATGAGTACTTTGTGTTCCGTTGAGCTTCGGTGTAAACATGGTACTCCAATTTGGCTCGAATGCGAAAATTATAATTTTTGAGAACGTTTTTATAAAAGTAGTATAAAACACCAGTATCGACTCTTGATATAAATTATTGGATCTATGCCGTTACTAAGGTAGTGTCGGTACGCACGCGGTGTCGTTTTTCAGAAAGAGATAACCTCTCGTTTTCAATTCAAATAAGTTCGGAAAAGTCTACAAATGAAACTTAGGAAATAATAAGTATAATTCATTATTAAAATTAGTTTGGAAAATTCCGGTTTGTTACACTTTAATGATGTCGACTGCGGGGTTAACATCTTCTAAGATCACAAAATCTACTACATAGGTAAAGTTTCCTACGTAAACGGGCAACCCTTTAACTCTCCCCACAAAATTACTTGTTTTTCTAGTTATGGGGTCTATCCAATGAGCTAATTGCTTTTTCATAACCCAATTGTAGAATGTCCTAGACAAGATATTTATGGGGGACTCAAGGTTAGTGTAAGCTTTCCACACATGCAAATGCACAATATTGCATGGTATGTTTATGTTGTTTGGGTGCTGGCTTGAATGATCGGTAAATTTCTATAGATTGACGGGTTGGGATCATCCAATAGATTCTTGTGGTATGGAAGCTCCTCCTCAGTGGGAAACTTGTTGAAGTAATCATATACCTTTTTCTTCTTATCCTCCTCAACATCATTCTTAGAATTACTTCCTATCTCAACCTTACTTTCCTCATCATCCTTACAACTCCTATCAATAGGCTTAATGGTAACTACGTTGACGAAGTGCACGTGTTTGGATGATGAAGGGTCCTTAACCTCATTTCCCCCACTAGGGTTTCTCACACCTTTTGTAGACGAGGTCATTCCCTGATTATTTAAGGCCTTTATCAAATTATCAATTTTATTGGTCATCTCATTTTGTTGTTGGGGGGCTTCACACCAAGCTATACGAGCTTCTTGAGACGCCATAAAATTGGACATCAATCCTTCAAAATTATTGGTATTACTGTAATTGTTGGAAGGATTTTTGTTGAATGTATGATTCGGGGTTGGGCCGTTTGGTTGGAAACGATTAGGTGGATTGGAATAATTGGTTTGAGAGGGGTTTTGGTTTTGTTTCCACCTAAAGTTTAGGTGATTTTTCCAAGAGGGGTTGTAGGAATCACCATAAGTGTTTGGCTCGGGCTTGAAAGTGTTCCACTTTTCTCCCGCTCCGTCAGTACGCGAAGATGCGTAGTCCGCAAAAGCTTGTTCGGGGAGTTTCATGCAATTACGAGTGTCGTGGGGACCACTACAATACTCACATAAAGAAGTGATATTGTTCACTAGGCTTGAAGGTATAGGAGCCTCGTAGGATTTTATGAGAAACTTGACTTGGTCCTCAAGTTCCATGATCCTACGGTCGGGAATGCTTGAATTATTTGAAGGCAAAGATATTGCCTTGACCGTTTTATTTAAATCACGGGGATCATTACAAAATTCATTGTCACAGAGATCAAGATCCTCTATGATTCCCCATGATTCTTCCGCATTCTTGTCACGTAGCTTACCACCAACCGCTTGGTCAATGGTTTGCCTTGTGGATTTATTGACATGTTCATAAAAGATTTGGACTTGGAGCCAAAGATCAATGCCATGATGAGGGACTTTTTGGAGTAAGTCCTTGAAATGAGTCCAAGCTTCGTAAAGAGTTTCACCTTGACGTTGTTGGAACATCAAGATGTCATTCCTTAACTTGGTGGTTCTCCCTGGTTGGAAAAATTGAGCAAGGAAACGAGATGTTAGATCATCCCAAAAGGTAGTGGATCCCGCGAGCAAACGCTCAAGCCATTGACTAGCTTGTTCAGGTAGAGAGAATTAGAAGAGACGCAATCGGGTCGTCTCTCGAGTGGCAACATCAAGGTCTATGGAATCAACAATTTTAAGGAAATCCTTGAGATGTTGGTGTGGATCTTCAGAATGAATTCCATGGAATGCACATCCGCTTTGCACCAACCCGATGGTGTCAGATCGCAAGGGAGACACATTGGTTCCTTGGTTGAGCTCAATGGTGTTTCGATAGCCTTGGTGGCTAGGTCAGGAGTATTCTCCTAAAGTGCGGGCTCTAGGTGGTTTGGCTGGGTTTTTGTGGTTTGGTTGAATGACGGGTTCAAGGATATTATCACCTTCCATGATGGTCGATGATATGGATTACGAACAAAAACATGAAGAAAAAGATAGACTAAAGAAAACCTAATAAAAAGAAAATAAAAATCTCACTAGATAGGAATCTAATGAGTAGACCTAATTAAAATAAAAATTCAACCTAAACTATAACTATTCCCTGGCAGCGGCACCAAAAACTTTGATGCGGGATTACAAAACTCGCAAAAGTTTTACTTCTCAAGGGATCTTGAAAAGCTTACAATACTCCAGGGAGTATACCTGACCGGTGTAGTATAGTGAGTGACAAGTACCGGGGGATTGATCGTTCTTTAGGGGAATAGTGTCTTTAGGATTGAAAACTATGTCAACTAGGTCTAGAGATGAGGGGTGATTCTTTTTGTATTTTTATAGGAAAACAAGTAAAATCTCGGGTATTGGAAGATTGGCGGAATTAGTTGCTAGTCAACTAACCCAAAAACTACAAATAAACAAAATAAAATAAAATAATAAGAAAATAAATGATGGTGGACTAATTATAAGAGAAAAATGTGTTTACTTAGATTTCATTACACCCTAGTTATCTCCTTTTGATTTATTGATTTGTTATGATTGTTTGGATGAAGGATTGTATTCCTTAATACCATTCGTGGGGGCGTGACATCCTTCCCCAACCCTATGAGCTTCTATCTCTTCTTATGACGACACGTTAAGTATCCTATCATGGCCTCATTAATAGTTACCCATGCATTAAATACATCCAATAAAACCATAGTACACATCCGATTACGTTTCTTAAGATGTTAAAGCTTGTTACCGTATAGGAGATTAGCCAGTTTTCTTAAGCCTAATGGTAGTCAATCAACCAAACAATCAATAACAAATCAACAATCAATAATCAATAATCAATAACTAGGTTTCATTAGATCTAAGCAAACACTAGGAAATCTAAGCTAGCATGTTAAAGTAAAGAAAAGACAAACAATTAATCAAACAACACATAGACATATTGAATGATTAAAGGGAAAACTTATCTTTAATTGAACATGAAAGAAATAAGGGTTTGAAACCCTAAAATTACTGCAAAAGTCGGACTAGGGTTTGTACCAAAAGTTTCTCCTCTAAAAGTTGCACACTAATGAATGAAAAATCCAAAACTATGTATAGATTTACAAGGCTAACGGCGTCGGCTTGTAATTGTTGACGCCGTCAGGCCGCTGCTTTTAGGGTTTCGTATCACCCAAGATAACTTCTGATGTCGTCCCGGTGTAATTGTTCTGGGCCGCCTCGTGTAAGTGTAAAGCTAGGCGGCCTCGCCTCATTTGCACCTGACGTCGTCCCGTGTAAAATTTCAAACTCTTTTCTGGGGCGCCTAGTGTAAAATTCTATCGCATCTCTTCATAAGGCGACGACGTTAGCTCCAAAGCCTGACACCGTCTGTGTTATTTCGATACTTTCCTTGGTTTTCTTGGTTTCTTCATTCTTGAGCATAAAAACGTCCAAAAAGCTCCATTTTCCAGAATTCATGTCCCAAGTACCTAAAATGACAAAAGAAATGATTTAAGGTAATATTTGACCGTAAAAACACGATTTAGGGCTTAAATGACCCCTTAAAAGCGTATCAAATAAATCCTTATCAGCCATCGCCTTTGACGCAAACTGTGATGGTTGATTTTGTGCCCGGTCGTGCGGTGATTGGGGTCACACAACGTAAGCGCATCAAGTACGAGGCTAAATGCGCATATATTGAATATGGTTTTCTCCCATTTTCATTCTCTTCTTTTGTGGGAACTTGAGAAGGATGCAATGGCGTTTGTAACACCCCAACTTGACATAGGTCCGGAGCGCTACAGTATGGTGACATATCAAAGCATACAACGCAAGTAAAAGACTTAAAACAAAAGATTACAAAGGAAAAAAAAATCTAAAAGTACAAAAGAAATACTAAAACTATAAAAGAAAAGAAATACAAACTAAACAAAGTATAATATAATCCAAGTCCAAAACTAGTCCAGATGTAATGGGCTTCTAGTCCATAGGGTAGCCCACTAAGGCTCCTATGCTCTCTCTTCACCCAAACCCAACTTCCAACCTAAAACCTGCCGCAGGGAAGGAAATGCGGTTGAGCTTAAAAAGCCCAGTGAACAGATATATAACAAAGCAAACGGATAAACGAAACATATATAAGTATGAGAAAGAGGACATCATAAGCTTCTGATGAAAGGAATTTCATCTGTCAAATGCATCAGAGATCAACATACACTGAACGAATATCATAAGTCAAAGGGAAACGAAGTATCAAGATATATCACATAAGCATAATCATAAGGGAAAGGTAATGAGCACGTATCAACAAAGAAGCGTCCAAACAAGGTACTTGAATGGACAAACGAATCATAGGAAAGCCATGAGCCGACCTGCCAAGGTACTTGACAGATCTCCTACATACATACATAATCATATATCCTACAAATCCGATATGCACGAATGATGAGGCGAAAAATGAACCGTTTTTAGGGGGTCATTTAAGCCCCAATTCGAATTTATTTGATCAAATATTGCCCTAAATCATTCCTTTTGTCATTTTAGGTACTTTTGGAGTGAAATCTGGAAAAGGAAGCATTTTGGACGTTTTTGGAGCATAAAAGTGAAGAAAACGGAAAAGTCTTAATTTTTTTTGCTGGGAACAGTACCTGACTGCGTCACTTATTTCTTAATGACGGCGTCAAGAGCAATACAAGAGGTGGAAGTGGATGATACACATGACGATCTAGAAAGTTTTGTACTAAGGAGATGACGGCATCACCCTAGGCCGTCATGGTCCAAAAGTTAGTGACGACCCAGAACAGAATTACACATGACGGCGTCAAAAGTGGATCTAGGCAATCTGATTTCATTATGGGCGGCGAGTTGACAGCGTCAGAATTTTCTTCTTGACGCTGTCACCCTGTAAAATCTATATATAGTTTTCCAAATTTCATTCATTAGTGTGCAACTTTGAGGGAGAAACCCTAGGTCGAATTTTTCCAACTTTTTCAAGGGTTTCAACCCTTTGAACTTTTCATGTCAATTTGAGATA
>JARVZY010010442.1:0-25689 GCA_030686995.1 Artemisia argyi | reverse complement strand
TTCTAAACGGAGTCATAAATGAAGAAGTGTATGTTGCTCAACCACCGGGCTTCATCGATTTTGAAAAACCAAATCATGTCTACAAACTTAAAAAGGCTCTCTACGGACTTAAGCAAGCTCCAAAAGCATGGTATGATCGACTTAAAACCTTCCTAGTTGACCAGAAGTATACCATGGGCTTAGTTGATAATACTCTCTTCACTAAGAAGAAAGATTCGCATATTATCATAGTCCAAATCTATGTTGATGACATTATATTCGGATCAACTTGTCAAGAATTATGTGTGGATATCTCAAAAATCATGCATGACGAGTTTGAAATGAGTATGATGGGAGAACTCAACTTTTTCTTAGGACTCCAAATTAAACAACTAGAAGATGGTATCTTCTTTAACCAATCTAAATATATTAAGGACATGCTTAAGAAATTTGGATTAGAAGATTCGAAACCAATCAAAACTCCCATGTCCACGGAAACTAAACTCACCAAGGATGAGGAAAGTGAATCCGTAGATAGCACTAAATATAGAGGTATGATTGGTAGTCTACTTTACCTAACGGCTAGTAGACCCGACATTATGTTTAGTGTTTGTCTATGTGCTCGTTTTCAAGAAGATCCTAAGACTACCCATCTCGAAGCCGTTAAAAGGATTTTTAGGTATATTAAGGGCACTACACATTTAGGTTTATGGTATCCAAAGGAACGGGAATAGACACCATAGTGTATGCCGACTCGGATCATGCCGGTGACTATGTCGATAGAAAAAGTACAAGTGGTATTTGTACTTTTGTTGGACATTGTCTCACCTCATGGTTCTCTAAAAAGCAAACGGCTCTTGCTATCTCAACAACGGAAGCCGAGTACGTTTCGGCCGGAAAGGCATGTCAACAAGCTCTTTGGATGAAGCAAGCTCTTGTCGACTACGGAATTCAACTCAACGACATCACAATTCTTTGTGACAACAAAGGTGCCATTGATCTTAGCAAAAACCCGGTTCAACATGCTCGTACCAAACATATTGAAATCCGTCATCATTTCCTTCGTGACAACGTTCAAAAAGGAAATATCTCAATTGAGAAAGTTTCTTCCGAAGACAACATAGCCGACATTCTCACAAAACCCCTTAAACGTGAACCTTTTAACCTTCTTAGGCTAGGCTTAGGACTCATGGAACCTACATTGTAGTTCTGGACATTAGACAAAAATCACAAAAATCAAAACAAATCCATAACTCTTTTTCTCAGCAGGGTCGGCGGAACCCTCAGACACAACAGACGGAACCCATTTCAGGGGTCCGCCGTGTCCGCCGACCTGCAGAATCAATTTTTTTGTTTATATTAAACCAAACACCCATTATCTCATACCACCACTTCCAAACTGTTACTATTCACTTTGCCATCCATCCATACCTACGAATTCTTGGTCTTCCTTTCACTTACATTGCAAATCAATCATCATTGTAAGTATTCTAAACTTGATTACAATCCTGATCTGAGTCTAGGAATTCTATTTTTGCACAAAAACAAAAACTTGGGGTTATGCATTAACTTGAGAAACTCATGCATAAAAATTAGGTGTTTAACAAAACTAATCATGTTCCCCATAGTTAGGAATTGCATTCTTACTTAGTATAAACATGTTTGCTAAAATACCCCATGTCAAATCTTTCCAAAAATTTCTCACAAATAGGACAAATATTTTTTCGTCTCACATTGAGAATACAAAATCAAAACGTTATGTTTAAAACATCACTTGCATAATGTCTCTTGAATGCTAAAGGGAATACATAACCAATATGTATTTTCAGGTACATTCAAATGAAGCTACATTGAACTAGGAGCGTTTGGGTTATCTTTTGTTTTATAACAAAACTTGCATTATAAAACGTTTTTGAAGCATCAAAGTGAGTCAAGATAACCATACCTTCACATTGTTTTCATATAGGCACACACTAGAACATCCACATTATAATAGTAGTTTACTTAAACTAAAATGTGAAATTTTGTTGTTCTAGGAATCATCATGCCTCCTCTAACCCACTACGACCACAAGGACACCATTAAGTACCTACCAAAACACCACAAAATCAAAGGCCTTACCCCAAACCAAGTCAACGTTTTCAAAGCCTTGGAAAAACACTATGTCCATGAGGGTAGAACCATTGACCCGTCTTTCTTAGAAGGCACAAACCTTTACACCGAATTTGCCACAATCAACTTTGAGTGTCTTTTGAATATCGACGAGCCTATTTGTCCTAGATTCATTCTAGAGTTCTATGCATCCTCCGTCCTCTCCACGGATGATTATGGTCAAATGTCTATCAACTTTAGAGTTAGTGGTCATCAATACTCCTTCACTCTTGAGGAGTTTGCTCAAATCCTAGGTGTCCCAAACCGTGGTACTTGCATCTATTCCGACTTGCACTCCCTCTCAACTCTTGACAACCTCCAAGACCGTATCCATCCTTATGACACACCTCTTGTGTCAAAAGATGTACTCCATGACCACCTCTTTGTTAGGACAACCAACACTAGGAGAACCCGTTCGGGAAATGAGGTCGATAAGGACCCATATGGAATGGAAATGAATGAACTTAAGCCCCAATTCATGAAATGGGAGGAAGTCCTTAGAGCCAATGTCATTAGCACAATAGGAAACCGAAATCATATCAACCTTTGCCTTTGCTACATGCTCTACTCCTTGTCCGTTAGGCAACCTTTCAACCTTGCCTACTACATGGCCAAGAGAATGGCCGACATTTCCGTGCATGGCACAACGGCTATGCCGTATAGAATGCTCTTGACCCGTCTCTTTAGGTTCATCTTACCCATTCCACCAACTCCAAATGGTCTTCGTCTTGACTACTCTCTCATTCCACACACCTTTGTCCCATTTAGTGATAAGAGAGTGTACAAAGCCCAAGGAAAACGCCCTCATCCTCCTACCTCATCATCATCTTCCCAAGGTTGTAAATATCGCTCGGCGGTACCGTAGCGGTCGATCCCCGCCAAGCGCCAAGACCGATATGGCGGTGATATATCAGTGATATATCGGAGAGCATAAATTATAAATAAATTATGTGTATGTTATATTTTATATAAAATATGCTGTCCAATTTTTCCCTTTAAAATTCGTCCCTTTAGATTTAAGCCAACCAATTAGACACCAAGCCCAGTCCAATTTTTGTGAGTCTAAGTCCAATATGAAAAACTAACCAAGACCCAAAACTAAACCTAATTTTGGACTATATAAGACCACTACTTTCCCTAGCTACCCTAATCACTTTATCACACACAAACATAAGCGCAGACAAACTTTTCTTGTAGCCACCACCAAATTAAAGCTCAAATCGTCCTTTTGTTTCTTATATCTATAACAATATCAACACGAATCACATCACACTCTATTTCTTGTATTCTTTTTGCTACGAAAATCAAACGACGATCAAGGCTTGTTCTTCCAAGGTAGGTTTAATTCATTTGTAATTGTTGGTTTTCTTTTATCCAAATGAAAGAATGTATGAAACCGTACTTTTTTCGATTTTTAGATCGATTTTGACTACCGATTTGGACTGATTTCGTACCGATTTGGACCGATCTTGACCGATTTTGACCGATCTTGACCGATTTTGACCATGACCGATAAGTTAGACCGATAAGGGAAAAATCATATCGGTTGACCACCGATAAGCGATATATCAGTGATATATCGGTTGCCAAGACCGATATTTACAACACTGCATCTTCCTCAATGAGTGAAGATGACAATTTGCCAAACTCTAGGCTCCCACCTCTAGAATACCTATCCTAACTTCCGGATATTCCTAATGAGTCGGCGGAGTTCAAGCAAACAAATGGGATGTTTAAGAATCTTGGAAGATTCCTTGGAAAGCTCAAGAATAAGATTGACCGTCAATAAGTGCGGGTGTGTAGGAGTGTTTGGCACTAGGTGCTATTTGAACAAATTTGGTTGTTTAAACAATGTTTGTGATGTACTTATGGGTTGGTACAATGTTTGATACTATTTGGAACATGTATTATCTAACTTTGATGCAGGAAGACAACTTTTGGCAAGTTGTCAAATTCTCATGTTTATGTTATTTTCACTAAGTATAGTGAAATTCTCGACCTCAAGGTCAAAGTCATATGATATGTGTGTTTACGTGTCTATTTTTTGCGTTGCCTAACCAGAAATGCCTTATCTTTTTGATTTTAGGAGTTTTCGAAAATTTTGAAAATCGTCTCGCGGGTCAAAAACGCGGACTGCCAATTTTTTTGGCCCTGGCGGATCTGGCGGTACCCAAAATTGGGTTCCGCTAGTGTATTTTCTGGGCAACCCATAAATGGCCCAACGGACCCCGCGGAACCCTCAAACGGGTTCCGCCTGTGTAACCTGAGGGTTCCGCCAGTTGCCTGCAGAATTTTTGTTTTTGTTTTCAACATTTCAACATCCAAACACCAAAATCCAATCCTTTTAGATAGAGACCCATTTCCTGCAATGTGTTTAGCATAATAGGGTACTTCTCCTTCCATAAACTCAACCAAAACCATTTCCCGCCAAATTTCAAAAATAGCCATAACAACCACAAGGACCCTTCACACATAAAGGAGGGAACCCTTCTAAAGGTTCCTTGAAATCCCTGAGATTTATACTTCAACAAATCTACCAAAACCACTAAGCATTTAGTGCAAAACTTGTCTTCTCACTTCACCATTTTCATTGGATTGACTTCCATGATATGACAACCCACAATTAGTTTTCCAAATCATTAGGAACCTCCATTTTTGTATGGATTAACATCAAATCCAAACACTCCTTTCCACAATCATTCATCACTATAAATTAAACCATCCTAAACACTATCAAATCACACCTTCTTCATCACACTTTCTAAACTTCTAAACCATTTTTAACCATGACCAAATCAACAATCACCTCTCAACCATCACGACCCATCCGGAGAACCGCCCGGATAAGTGTGAAACCACTATGGTCTAACCAATCCATCAACCTAAGCTCCTCATCTTCGGATGAATTCACCTCACCTATAAAAAATGATCACTTTTTGAACCTTGCATCTCCATCACCATCACCCAATGAACCCAATGAGCTCACTCCACCACCTACTAAATCACCCATTGACCCAACTTCACCAAATGCTCCAACCCAACCATCCAAAACTCCATCACCATTACCATTACCCAAAATTGAACCTACGGAGTTATTTGGGTCTCCTCCCACATCACCACACCCTTTTGTCCAAGATCTAAATGATCTTCCACCAAGACCTTCACAACCACCACCTTTTTCACCAAGGTCAATTCTTGACCAAAATGAGCATTTTAACCTCACCCAACCACCACTACAAGTGTACCATCAACCCAAACCATTGTTGTTTCACCCCATCTACCATGACATCCATGGTCCTCTTTATGGAGAACCAAACTTTGAAAACCATGATCACCCAACTCCACCACACTCTCAAGCCCAAACCTTTGAGTCTTTCTTTCCTTCATATGAGGATATACAAAGCATGGTTGAGAACCACCTCCATCAAGCAATGGAATTTCAAACCACCTTGATTGACTCAATACCAAACCCGTCATCCACCCAAGAACCAAAAACCAATCAACCCTCAAACCAAGAAACCAAAACCAACCCATTTTCACCCACACATCCCCATGTTTGCTCAAATTGTGAGCAAAGGGGTGAAAGCATCAAAACGTTGCTTCACCAATTCCAAGACGAAACCCGTTTTGCATTCCAACACGTCATAGAACGTTTGGATGCTCTTTCCCACCCAAACAAATCCTAGACAACCTTTGGAGGCCTTTTGCCCCATTTAGGAAAGTAGGATTTTATTTTTTTCTTGGTTATTTTTTAAGTTTTTAGAAGTGGAAGAATATTTCCCATTTCTTGTCTTTTGACTTTTAAAAGTCAAAATTTTACTTGGAATGATATATCTTTCTACTTACTTTTGTGCATTGTTGGTTGATCATTTTTGTGTTGTCATTGTGGTTGCAATGCGTGTGGTAACTACAAGCTTGACTATATATATCTCCAACTAACCATTTCTTTGTAGGATCAAAATCCATGTTTCCCATCTTGGCACTCCTTTTAAGGGGAGTAACAACCAAGGGGGAGCAAGTGCATAATTCCGCTTCGCTACTCTACTTTTTGTTTCGACAAAAAGGGGGAGAAATATATTAAACCTTCAAAACTTAATATGATTTTCATCACTTAAGTAAAACAAGTTTAATATTAATTTTTTTAAGTCTTAAACACCAAGATTTTGTGAGTTACTTAAAAACAAAGGTTATGTTTTGTCATCCACAAAAAGGGAGAGATTGTTAATACAAATATCGCCTAAAAACGTTATTTATATTTTACGATCTTCGCTAAGTTTTGTTAACGACAAAATGTAAACTTTAGTTTCTAAGTAAAACATAATCTTAGTTTTAAAGACTTGCATAAACTAGACTTTTGCTACATTTTACATTTCATAAAACACAACACTTTTTATTTCTTAAAATAGAATTGTCACATCACATTTATGGCAAGTTTTGTCAATATACATTTATGGAAAGAAAATGTGTTTGACTTACTAAGTGGTTGCTTGCAAGTTTGGTGTTTGACTAGATGTAATGAGATGTGACATTGTTTGGTTTACACGGTGTAATGAGATGTGACTTTGTTTGGTTTGCAAGATTTATTGCAAAACCAACTGCAAGCCCGGCGGAACCCTGGGGGTACACGGGCGGAACCCATCTGAGGGTTCCGCCTGATCCGCCAGACCTGCAGAAGGCTTTGCTATAAATACCAAGCCACAAGTTGATTTTTGGCTTATCACTCTACATCATATTTTACACACACACATTCATTCTTTCATCTAACCCTTTAACATTTCATATGTGAAGTTTCTTTTTGTAGCAAAGAGATTCACGAGCTCATTAAAAGTAACAAGTATTCAACACAACGTTGCAAGACTTGTTAGCTTAGCATTGTGTAGACTTGTGTAGTTTACATTTCTTTTGATTGTGTATTTTCAGTAGTGATCGGTTAGTATTTTAGTCCTCAAAATACAAAGTGTATCGGGAGTAGTTGTACCCTTGTAAAAGAACTAACGGGAGTGGTTGTACCCTTGGTAAAGAACTTGACATCTAGCTTAGTGTCGGTAAAAATATAAGCGACGTGTAAGGTTTTCTCCGCCGGTGAAAGGAGCTTGTTGACTAGTGAAAGAAACTCTCGAGTTGGATACTCGGGGCGTGGACGTAGGGCAAGGAAAAAGAGTCCTTGTAGCCGAACCACGATAAATACTCGTGTTGTGGTTTGATCATTTCTTTCATTTACTTGCATGTTATATATTGTGTTTGTGTATATATCTTTGATCAAATGGAAAGTTTCAAAGCTAATTAAACAAGTTAAAAAGATTTTAAACGCTAAACTATTCAACCCCCCTTCTAGTTTTCCACATACCTTTTCCTGCTCATTTTTCAAGCAGTCCGTGTTTGTCTTTCCTTCAAGTTGTTAACCTCCAACTTTCTTTGAGCCACTACAACATGATCATTACTCTCCTGAATTACCTCAGCTTCACGATTTTCCTGAGCTCCCTGTAGTTCCACTTCAAACCAAACACGCTTTTGAACATGTACTCCATGGACCCTTGTTTTAACACCAAGACCAAGTTGCTTGAACCCAACTTGTTTTGAACCTCCATGTTTTTGTACAATATTCCCATCGAACTTTTCGATGTTTAACCTAGTATTCATACTAGCCATTCTTCTTTAACCTTGCTACAAACCTTGTTAAGTTGCTTTTTAACCAACTTTACCAACAAGTCTCGCAAGCCGTGCGCTAAACCCGCTTTCTTGTAATAATTTGATCTACTAACCTTTAGAAAAACCCTAAAGCTTCGATCTTTCCACCTCAAGTCTACAACCTTGATATACCTTGTACTCCAAGTAATCACTTTTCTTGAATCCCAAGACAAAGCTAAACCTTACTTGTCTTCCAAGAACCACCAAGACTTGAATTCCAAGAAACCGAAAACTTGAAGTTGAAACTTCTTGCAAAACCTTGTCACCTTTGAAGCTCAAAACCGAAACTTCAAGAACCTTGTGACAAAAGAAAACGATTTCCCAAAACCCTAAAAGAATCGATCCACCTCCTTGCAAGACAACTTCAAGAACCTTGTTGCCTAAGTAATCTTGACTCGAAAGCCTAGAAAGCTTGAACCGTGTAATCTACACAACGATAGCCAAACAATAACCAAAAACGACAAACAAGACACCAACCAGATCAGTAAATTCGACAAGCTATATCTCCTTCCTAGAAGCTCTGATGCAAGATCCCTCCAGTGAGATCCTAGATCTATGTGTCTTCAACCTACGGTTCGAATTTCGTAGAAATCCAACGGTTAACGAACCCGCAGCGTCAATTCTCCCACGACTACGCAGTAACCGACGAACCAAACCCGGTTCACTCGTTTCTTTTGTTTTTGGCTCTAACCATGTTGTGTGATTCGTTCTTCTCGAACAAGGCTCCGATACCAATTGTTGGAAATTGTTATGTGTTAATGCCTAAGTATTACTCCTAAGGTGGAAATTGTTATGTGTTAGTAGCAAAACTTAGGAGGGTTAAATATGACTTAGACAATAATAAGGGAATTAATTGTATTTAGTTTAATTAAAGTTTAGTGTTGATATAAATAATGTTTAAAAATATTATTAATATCTCTCAATAAACCTATGTTTTGATAATCACAAAACTCAAATCAAATTAAGTCAAGATTAAGACGTAAATAAGTATTTGGTAACAAATATTTACCTCTACATCTAATATCACTTAAGGTATGCATAAACTAAGCATCTTATGTATTACATGATCAAAGGAAATTTTGTCTTAAGACATAACATCTTATAAAATGATATAAACATTTTATATATATTTGTAAATCATTTTTGGTAATGTTATATTAAACTACAAAGATATGATTTCAAATTTCCAACCAAAAAGGGCAAATTTTATCCAGAAAAACTTTTCCAACGTTCAGGAGGGCGCCCCCCTTAATTTTACTAGGCGGCCCCCTTAATCATTAAGGGGACCGCCCCCTAATTAAGGGGACCGGCATGCTCCAGAACAGTATTTTCTGGCCCTATAAATATTGGATCATTTCACATATTTTTCTCACCTTTTTGCACTATAAACTTTCTGATCCAACCTCCATTTCTAGATCTAAAATCCTTTGATCATATAATTCATAAATCTTTGTTTCCAAGTGATCCAAAGCTTCATCCACTCAAGTGCAAGAATAAGAACACTCCTCTACATCCATCTAATTGTAGTAGTGTTGTGAATAGCTAGTTTCATATTGTAGTAGTGTTAGATATTTGTAAAAGTGTTGTGTGAATTTGTTGATTGTAGAAACTAGGTGTGTTGTAAAGT
Organism: Artemisia argyi; assembly: GCA_030686995.1. Classification (NCBI taxonomy): domain Eukaryota; kingdom Viridiplantae; phylum Streptophyta; class Magnoliopsida; order Asterales; family Asteraceae; genus Artemisia; species Artemisia argyi. Next base: position 16,244 of record JARVZY010010442.1, on the reverse strand, counting down.
AGTTTAGAAGTTGTGACTTAGTTGTGCATAGAAGAAAGTGTGAAGTTGACAAGGTGTGAAGAAGGTGTGAAGTCTTGAAGAAGTTGTGAAGGTGTGAAGCCTTTGAAGAAGTTGTGAGATTGGTTCTAGCTACGATTAGAACTCGACATTTAGCTTAGTGTCGTTAACTCGTGTAAGCCAAGGTGTGTAAGGTTTCTCCACCATAAGGAGTTTGTTGACATAGTGAAGAAAACTCTCGAGTGTGGTACTCGGGGAGTGGAGTAGGGCAAGGAAGGTGTCCTTGTAGCCGAACCACTATAAATTCGCGTGTTATGGTTTGATCTTTCTAACTCTATCTTTTCTTCATTACATTTCAATACTTTCATTATTAGATTAGAATTGCTTATATTGGTTGTCACTTGAATTCACTTGAGATCGAATCGAAAGTTTTTAATAAGCTACAAAATATTTTGGTAATAAATTTAAAAGGACATAAAACTATTCAACCCCCTTCTAGTTTTCCACAATTGGTATCAGGAGCCACGTCTAGCAAGATCTTTAAAATATATTGTATTTTAAAACTTGTAACGATCTATGGAATCTGAAAAATATTTAGAAGGGCAATCTATGCAAAGACCACCACTATTTGAAAGTGATGGATTTTTATATTGGAAAAATCGATTCGAAACCTATGTGAAGTCAAAAGATCTAGATCTTTGGCATGTTATTACTAATGGTGATTTTTTACCTATTCAAAATAACCCCGAAACAAAGAAAGATGAAATCGTACCTTTTGAAAAACAAAATGATGATTTAAAAAGAAAACTTGCTAAAAATAATGAAGCAAAAATGGTTATTTATAATGCGCTACCACGTAAAGAGTACGAAAGGATTTTTATGTGTGAAACCGCAAAAGAAATTTGGAACTCTTTACTAATAACTCACCAACGTAATAGTCAAGTTAAAGATAATAAGATAGATCTACTTGTTCAACAATATGAGCAATTCACGATTTCGGAAGAGGAATCAATTGATAATGCTTTTGCTAGATTTAACACTATCATCACAAGTTTAAAAGCACTTGATGAGAATTTTTCTAGTAAGAATTTTGTTATGAAGTTTTTTAGGGCTCTTCATCCAAAATGGTGAGCTAAAGTGACGGCGATTGAAGAATCAAAGAATTTGTCAACATTGCAACTTGATAAATTAATTGGAAATCTAAAATTTTACGAAGTTATTATTAAGAAGGATTCCGAAATGGTCAAAGAAAAACGAGAGCAAAGTAAGTCAATCGCCTTGAAAGCTAGAAAGGAATCTAGTATCGAAGATAGCTCATCTTCCGAAAGTGATGACGAAGAATACGCCATGGCCGTAAGAGATTTCAAGAAATTCTTCAAAAGGCGAGGAAGATTCGTAAGACAACTGCATGATGAAAAGAAAACATTTCAAAAGAGTAAGGATGACAAGAATAACAAGATTGAAAGGAAATGTTTCAAATGTGGTGATCCAAATCACCTCATTGGAAAATGTACAGTGATGACAAGAGATCAAAATCAAAGAGCTTTTGTTGGAGGCGCTTGGAGTGATAGTGATGAAGATGAGAAAGAAACGACAAAAGAAGAGAAGTGCCTTATGGCGAATACATCAAATGAGGTACGTTCCGAAACCGAATATTTTAGTGATGAAAGCTTATCATTAGATGAAAAAGATCTAGATAATGAATATAATATGCTATGCAAATTAGGACAACTAGTAATGACCAAAAACAAATCACTAAAATACATAAACAATCAATTGGAAAATGAAGTACTAGAACTAAAAATTAAAATACATCAACTTGAAAAAGGTAAAGAAATTTTTGAAGAATGTAAATCATGTCAAGAGCTTAAAGGTGAAAACGAAATACTTAGGGAAGAAATTCGCAAACTTGATAAATTCGAAAATAGTAGTCACTCACTTAGTAAAATAATAAGTATTCAAAGAACATCCGGAGATAAAACCGGTTTAGGATATAATTCAAATGAAGCTTCAACAAGTGATATTAAAAATGTCAAATTCGAAAATGAACCTAATGAACAAAAATCTCTAAAATCTAATCCTAAGTATATACTTATTAATGATAGAAAAATACCTCTTGCCAACAATGAAGAAGTAAAAGTTTTCTATAAACCGTCTTTAAAAAATGAGGCAGGATCTTCTAAACCTAAGAAAAGATCTAAAATACCACCACCTAGAAAACCAAATAATTCTAATCCTAGGTCTAAAACACCTCAACCAAGAAGAAACCAAAATAGGCAAAACTATAATAACAATAGTAATCAAATGTGGAACTACCAACAAAGCTACAATCCTTGGGGTATACTACCACCTTTCACGCATACTAGTCAAATGTTAAACATGTTTGGACCAAACAACTTTGGACCAAAGAAACAATGGGGATCAAATGGCTAGATGAACACTCCTTGAGGCAATCTTGAAGTTTCTTTCAACATAGACTTTTTCACAGTCTATATGTCATCTTGATGATTTTGAAGATTTTTTTTGAATACCACCGGGTACGCCATTCTTTCATAACTCATTGCCATGCTTAGATAAATATGTGTTATTTGATTACATTGTTTGCATTGATATAGCTTGTTATTTCTCTCTATTTGTTCGATCATATATATATACTTATATATATATACTCTTATACTTAGTATATATATATATATATATATATATATATATATATATATATATATATATATATATATATATATATATATATATATATATATATATATATATATATATATATAATTACTTGCACATAACCTAGATACGTCATTAGTTGACTTTCTAGAACTCCAGGAAATTGTTCATTATCGAACCCTTTCCTTCCCCCATCGCGTTATCCTATTAAGTCCTCTTTTAGAAGACTCATGATGATGAAGGGATATGAGTCAAGTGGACTTTTATCATGCAAGAACGCTTTCGCACGTGAACACTATGGATGAAACAAACTCCTCTCGCCGACTATATCCTATCTCCGCTATTATCTTTCAAACCTCACCCATCAACCCATCTTTCACTCACATTTATACTTATATATATATATATATATATATATATATATATATATATATATATATATATATATATATATATATATATATATATATATATATATACACACACACACACACACACACACTTATTCACATATTCCCTAACACACCTCAAACCCCTCATCAACTTAACACTTTGATCATTTTATCCAAAATTGTCAAAGGTACATTTTAATTATCAAAACGGTAATTAAAAATTGTTAAGTATCTTATCATCGTGCCAATAAACATTTACGTATTTTTGATATATTATAAATCTAATTATATACGTATAAATATATTTGTTCCAGAAACTAATTCCACGAAATTTCAAAAATTTCAAAGGCGGCCCCCTTAAAGATTAAGGGGACCGGCTTGTTATCGAGGGCGGTCCCCTCAATGTTTAAGGGGACCGGCCATCAGACACTTCCAAATACGTTTTCCACCTTATTTCCATTCCCAAACACTCCATTGGCTCATTCATCTCTTCCCCATTACTGCTGAGTACGAACCAGAACACCCAAAACCATCAAAATCCTCCACCATATCACCAATCCGGGGTTGTTTCGCAAGGGGCAAACGTTAACCAAACATATAACAACATCTTTTTAAGTTTTCCAACATGCATTTCATCACATTTCATTCGATTTGGTGTCTAATCAATAATTATGCATTTTATTAAATTTTATTTTAATTCGAATTTTAGTGAAATAGAAGCTAGAAATTGAACTACCAAATGCTTCCCATAGGATTAGGATGATGTATTGCAACTCAAATTTAGTATAACATATCATTTTGTCAAAATCATTAATCGCCCATAAACCCTTGTTGAATTTTATTTTTCAAAAGGCACATTGTTGATATAACTATTAAAAACTATTTAAAACTTACTACATTACATTGTTTTAATGTTATAAACAATCAAAACATACTTTTCAATTCGTTATAAAATGGTTCATGAAGACAACATGGGCGTTTGGTTCATGAACAAACTATAACTATATGTAGTTATTTGAAATTTAAAACTAGTTCATAAAATTTGTTAATACTACTAGAATCAATTGACGTCATCAAGATATATAATAAATATATATATTGATGTTTTAGGATGCTTTTATCTAGTTAAGGGAGCGTTTGGTTTATCTCGAAAATGATATTTTTGAAAACTAAAATTCGCATTTCAATCTCTTAAACAAGCTTATGTTGTGTCAAACTCTTATGAAATGGAAGATATATAATCTAATATATATCTAGCCTTACTTCGAAATGAATTATGATATCATACTCTTTGATATCATATATTATAAACGAGTTTAAAATCAAAATAAAAAGGAGCATTATGAAACTACTTCATTGAATATTTTTTTTGTGTCGAGGTAGGCGGCCCCCTTAATTCCCTAGGCGGTCCCCTTAATAATTAAGGGGGCCGGCATACAATTAAGGGGACCGGCCATCTGGAACTGGGTTCACTGTTTTCTTTTGCATCTTGTGAACCCTTTCTCTAGTATTAGCTACCATTTCCCATTTTAACCCAACTGATTTTAGCATCTCATTCAACCATTTCAAATACATACCTAAAACAACCATTTCCATACTATAAATTCCCTCCATAATCATCATTCTTCTTCTCATCATTCATCATCTAAATCATCATGACTCCACCAAGCACCTCACACTCCAAAGCCTCCAAGAAACAAAAGCTTGTGGTCATCCCCCCAAAACAACTCTTCATTGACTTAACAAATGAAGAAGATAAAACCCCATCACCTCCACCCAAATGCTCATCCCCAAGTGCACCCAATGCACCATCTAAAACACCTTCCACTCATGGAACTTCCTCATCCTCCATACCCTCAACTTCATCAATCAATGACTACATCAACTCACACTTGTCACCACAAGTATCATCACCACTTCCTACACAAAAACCTATGTCTACCCATCTTACCATCTCACTTTCACCAATAACACCTCTTGATACTCATCTTTCATCTCCACCAATTACACCACCATTCTTTGCCAATCCCGTACCTTGGAGGCTACTTGAATCCCATGGGGATACTTGTCTTTGTTGTATCCACAACCGCACCGTCATCTTTGGCCTTAGAGATGAAATTCAATATATGTTTTCATATATTGAACATTTGCTTACCAACCCACCACCACCACCAACTCCACCATCCTCTCCAATCATTCCTCCACCACAATTCTCACCCATTCCTCCACCATCACCATCATGCTCTCCAAATTAAGCATTTGATATGCTTAATAAATAAAGCCTCTACCACCCTTTTGCTTGCAAGCTCTATGAAGACCATGTACTCTTTGCATGATGATGTATTCTCCTAGTTGTTTATTTGTGTACTAGCTTTTCTACTTGTAATCCTTATTGCTACTTGTATGTTGTGTCTTAACACAATCACTTCTTTTATATGAATGCTTTCTTTAAACCATGCATATTTCTTTTTATCACCTAATATATGTTTGCATGAATATACTTGTGCTTCTAATATTTTTGTGTTGCAAAGCATTCCATAGCTCGTTCTCTTGGTGCCCCCAAACGAGGGGGAGTACATATCAAGGGGGAGATAGCTTCCCGTCAAATTTTCACGTTTGAAAATTGTCGGCATAACCTTTTTGATTCTACAAAAAGGGGGAGAAGTAAATATAAACTCACTAAAATACTTGTTTAAAAACTAATTTTTGAGCTAATGAGTTTAAGTTTTGTAATCACCAAAATGGGGAGATTGTTGATATAAATAATGTTTAAAAATGTTATTAATATCTCTCAATAAACCTATGTTTTGATAATCACAAAACTCAAATCAAATTAAGTCAAGATTAAGACGTAAACAAGTATTTAGTAACAAATATTTACCTCTACATCTAATATCACTTAAGGTATGCATAAACTAAGCATCTTATGCATTACATGATCAAAGGAAATTTTGTCTTAAGACATAACATCTCATAAAATGATATAAATATTTTATATATATTTGTAAATCATTTTTAGTAATGCTATATTAAACTACAATGATATGATTTCAAATTTCCAACCAAAAAGGGCAAATTTTATCCAGAAAATTTTTTCCAATGTTCAGGAGGGCGGCCCCCTTAATTTTACTAGGCGGCCCCCTTAATCATTAAGGGGACCGCCCCCTAATTAAGGGGACCGGCACGCTCCAGAACAGTATTTTCTGGCCCTATAAATATTGGATCATTTCACATATTTTTCTCACCTTTTTGCACTATAAACTTTCTGATCCAACCTCCATTTCTAGATCTAAAATCCTTTGATCATATAATTCATAAGTCTTTGTTTCCAAGTGATCTAAAGCTTCATCCACTCAAGTGCAAGAAGAAGAACACTCCTCTATATCCATCTAATTGTAGTAGTGTTGTGAATAGCTAGTTTCATATTGTAGTAGTGTTAGATATTTGTAAAAGTGTTGTGTGAATTTGTTGATTGTAGAAACTAGGTGTGTTGTAAAGTAGTTTAGAAGTTGTGACTTAGTTGTGCATAGAAGAAGGTGTGAAATTGACAAGGTGTGAAGAAGGTGTGAAGTCTTGAAGAAGTTGTGAAGGTGTGAAGAAGGTGTGAAGCCTTTGAAGAAGTTGTGAGATTGGTTCTAGCTACGATTAGAACTCGACATTTAGCTTAGTGTCGTTAACTCGTGTAAGCCAAGGTGTGTAAGGTTTCTCCACCATAAGGAGTTTGTTGACATAGTGAAGAAAACTCTCGAGTGTGGTACTCGGGGAGTGGAGTAGGGCAAGAAAGGTGTCCTTGTAGCCGAACCACTATAAATTCGCGTGTCGTGGTTTGATCTTTCTAACTCTATCTTTTCTTCATTACATTTCAATACTTTCATTATTAGATTAGAATTGCTTATATTGGTTGTCACTTGAATTCACTTGAGATCGAATCGAAAGTTTTTAATAAGCTACAAAATATTTTGGTAATAAATTTAAAAGGACATAAAACTATTCAACCCCCTTTCTAGTTTCCACATTTATTATTGTACTTAGATTAGGAAACTAGTTACTTGGCTTGCAAGCTAAGGTTTCTACCCCCTCATCTCTATAAATAGAGATGAGGGGGATGCTAGTTATTCATTCTTCTTCCTCAATTGTAAAAGCTTTATTAGGTTTTTAATAAATGTTTCGTTGAGGGTATATCGTGTGCATATTCTTGTCGATTCTTTGTAGTCTCTCGTGTTTGCTACTTGTGCTCGATACAACTCGCGATCTAGCGTTCCGCGATCGAACTTCGGGTTTGTTGTTGAGGTATTGTCCAACAAGGTGCTTATTGTGTTTTGCTATCAATTTTTAGTGTTCAAATACTAATTCAACTTATTTCAACGTAAAGGGTGTTGTAAAGATTATTATTTTATTAATTAAGTGCTCTATTCTATGAATTGATTGTACTTTTTGCTTGAAATTTTGATTTCTTTGTTGTTATTTTGTAATGAGTTAATCTATATCCTTATATGTGGTGTTGTGTTCTCTTGAAGGTTGCGGAGTTGAGTTAAAAGGGAATTGTATCAACAAGAAAAGTTTATAGAGGACATCTACTGAAGTCAAGCGGTAAATACACAAATAACATAAAGCTTTGTTTGTTTTAAGGATTGATTTTACCAACTTTTGGCTTCAGCTTGCAGCCCAGTTCATTTGACATATTCATCCCGAATTCGATTATCGGCTGGAAATTTGTGTCGAAAAACGGCTGGGAACATCTTGGGTAGTAAAAGTTATAGTCACCTTTAGCGATGACATGTCGTCACTAAAGTTGGTCGCCATTTTCTTTTAGTCAATGTAAGCCAAATCTTTAGCAACCATAAGTAGTCGCTAATAGTAGTCGTTAAACATTTGGTCAATGAAAGTCAAATCCTTTAACCGTAGTTGCTAAAGGTGGTCGCTAAAGATTTTGGTCAATGAAAGTCAAAACCTTTAGCGATCAGTTGTTGTCGTTAAAGGTGGTCGCTAAAATTTTTGGTCAATAAAAGTCAAAACCTTTAGTGACCAAGTCGCTAAAGGTTCTGTCAAAAAATGGTAAAGTCAATAAAAGTAAAATCAAACTATGAAATTTGTAGCCGCTAAAACCTTTAGTGACGCAGCTTTCAGAGACAACGTTTGGTCGCTAAAAGTTTTTAGCAACCACAAGTTGGACAAATGTCGTCGCTAAAAGTCCAAAATCTAGTAGTGAGAATCATAAGCCATCATTAGCTTCACCATCGAACATCATCATCCTCGTAACATCCTCACAATATCTACATTATCATCATTAGTGTGTTTATGGTCATCATCAATGAACCTGCGATCATAACCACGAAAAAATCACAGAAACGACACTTAAAACCCGAAAATCCAAAACATAAACGAAAGAGACCAAATTAATGACAAATCCATGTGAGAATCATTTTTTATTAGATAAACACTTTGACAAGCTGAAAATCCATTATCATCACGTCAGAATGGATTTGGAAATTTAATTCTGAATTAAACACTCATGAATGATTCAGTTTTTAATGGGAAGTGATACTTACACTACTTTTTATGATGCACACACCACAATGTTACATCCACAATGTTACATCATTAATGCACATGTTACAACATGTTATATGCATAATTGTGGTGTGTGCATAAAAAAAAGTCGTGTAAGTATCACTTCCCGTTTTTAATATTTTAGATAAAGGGAGAAATAGAGTTTTAGATATAAAAATAAAATATTTTTGCAAAAGTTTGTAACTGACATATGCTTAAGATGTAAAACTACACAAATAGCCTTCAAGCAGTATTATTTTAGCTTCCAACCTTCATTTTATTTACAAATTTGCAATACAAATTTAGAAACTTTGATCAAGTCAAAGTCAAAGTCAAAGTCAATGCATCCAATGGTTGATGTATTATCTTATGTATTTTACTTTAAAATGATGTTTTATTTGAACTCATGCCACTTTTGTTAGCAGCTAGTTAGACACCTCTATTATAACATGAGAATTGCTAGATTCATAAATAAACTTTCACGAAACACATCTATAAAATTACTTGTCAATGTTTGATTGGTGCATTTGACTATTTTTTTTTTTTTTTTTTTTTTTTTTTTTTTTTTTTTTTTTTTTTGAGAAATGATATAACCACAAAATAAATTTTACAAAAACTCTTACAAAATGTGTTGTCAGTTCGTGATTGGTGTATTTTTATATATATTTTATCTCTACACTCTAATTAAACCAATCATGAAATAACACTTCATTTTATAAGAATTTTTGTAAAATTTACTTTGTGATTTTATCATTTCTCTTTTTTTTATTAAACCAATCAAACAATATCAAATCATTTTGTGAGTCTAGCAATTCTCTTATAATATTTCTATTACAATATCAGTAAATAAAAAATCAATACAACTTGAACTTCTTTTATCTTAATATAGTTGGCAGCTTTGACTAAAAAACACGTGAGCTACCACTTTGCTACGTAAACTTATATGTACACATCCATAATGTAAATTATTCAATAATTTTTCATGATGCGTATGTCCTTCTTTTTTCTCTCATTTTTAGTTGCATTCTATCAATTCCCAATTATTCCAACTGCTTTAATTTCACCAAGTGTTCTAACCCAAGGGTCATCACTCCATGTCGAAAAAGAAGATTATTTGGTTTCACCAAGTCGTCAATTCACAGCCGGATTTCATCGTATTGGCCTAAATGCGTACTGCTTTGCAATATGGTTTTCCGAACCCATGTCCGACGGCAGTCACACTTTTGTGTGGATGGCAAACCGGGATGAACCTGTCAATGGAAAACGCTCCAAATTTTCCTTGTGGAAAAATGGAAATCTTGTTTTAATGGACGTTAACCGAAGAATTTGGACCACCGACACTCAATCTAGTTGGCCTTTGCAATTGAAACTCCTTGACACAGGTAATCTTGTTCTTGAAGAAGTAGAAAAACAATCATATCTTTGGCAAAGCTTTAGTTTTCCCACCAACACCATTCTTCCCAATCAGCCTTTTACCAAAGATACTGTCCTTATATCTTCAAAAAGTTCTACAAATTTTTCTTCCGGCTTCTACAAACTCTATTTTGACAATGACAACGTAATCCGCCTTCTTTATAATAATGATGAAATAACAAGCGTTTATTGGCCTAACCCTCGGTTAACAATATGGGATGTAGGGAGGTCTAGTTACAACAGCAGTAGAATCGCTATGCTAGACTCCAAAGGTTTTTTCGGGTCTACAGACAATTTTGCCTTTAATACCAGAGATTACGGATTTACTCTTCAAAGAAGATTGACGCTTGATGTTGATGGCAATATTAGAGTTTACTCGCTTAACAAAGGGCGCTGGATAGTCTCATGGCAAGCAATTGCAACAACATGTGCTATTCATGGGATTTGTGGTTCAAATAGCCTATGTACTTATAGGTCTCAATCGGGACGAATTTGCACTTGTATGCATGGGTACAAGGCCAAGAACCACTCAGATTCATCACTTGGGTGTGAACCTACATTCGATCTTACTCTTCATCGTGAAAACTACGATTTCATAAGACTCCCTTATGCAGAATTTTCCGGTTCGGATTTGGTGTCTAAACCAGGAGCAGATAGTCTCAGTGAATGCAAGATGGCCTGTTTAGATGATATTAATTGCAAAGCCTTTGAATTCAGCTTTGATGTTAAGATAGGCGCATTTGTATGTTATACCAAGAGCTCTTTATTCAATGGCTACTACTACAAGGCTAATTCTTTCGTCACTTATCTTAAGCTACCTAAGATTGATGTATTATCATATCATGAAAATGTGGCTAACGAGTCCCTCTTGGATTGCTCGAATTCTATAATCGAGCTGAAAAGAACATATGACAAAGAGAGTACAAACGCTACCCTCAAGTTTATGCTGTGGTTCAGCATCATCCTCGGTGTAATTGAAGTTGCATGTATTCTACTCTTCTATTATGTTACCATGAAACCTTCAGGTAATGCAACAACTCAAAAGTACCTTGCAATAGCCACTGGGTTCAGAAGGTTCACATATGACGAGATAATGAAGGCATCTCATAAGTTTAGAGACGAGATAGGGAGAGGTGGCGGTGGTGTTGTGTACAAAGGCACACTTCCCGATAATCGAGCTGTAGCAATTAAGCGCCTCCACCAGGCATTTGGTGAAGATGAATTTCTAGCAGAGATGAACACAATCGGGAGGATAAACCATAAGAATTTGATAGAAACATATGGTTACTGTGCAGAGGGAAAGCATAGGGTATTAGTCTATGAGTACATGGAGAATGGCTCGTTAGCCAAGAGTTTAGGTACTAACCAGCTTGATTGGCATAAAAGGTTTGAAGTTGCAACTGGCGTTGCAAAAGGGCTGGCTTATTTACATGAAGAATGTTTAGAGTGGGTTCTACACTGTGACGTTAATCCACATAACATATTGTTGGATGCTGATTATAACCCAAAGGTAGCCGATTTTGGGTTGTCCAAGCTATTCAACCAAGCTGGGATAGAAAATTCAGTCTTCTCTAAGATAAGAGGGACTAGAGGCTATATGGCTCCTGAATGGGTGTTTAATCTTCCGATTACCTCCAAAGTCGATGTTTATAGCTATGGGATGGTGCTATTAGAGATGATAACAGGACGGAATCCAACAAGCGATGATAACCAAAGTGAGGAGCAAATCAGGCTCGTAAGTTGGGTGAGAGATAAGGTCCAAGAGGAAGGATTTAGATGGACAGATAAAGACGCTATGATTAGAGATGAAACTGAAAAAGGTCAGGTGAAGCATCTTCTAAAAGTAGCTCTACAATGTGTTGAGGAAGATAGAGACGCTAGACCAACTATGAGCGAGGTTGTGAATATGCTTCTCTCTCCTGAGATCGATGATCAATGCCTCTAGCATTTAGGCCAACTAGTACCTTGTCTTTCAGTTGACACTTGTGCGTGTGAGGCATGTTGTTAACAAATTTTGTGCATTGAATCTGGTTCAATAAAAGCACTTCAAGTTTATTCTATAAGATCTCAATCCTGAATCACCTAATTAATAAGTGGTTTAGAGGTGTTCTGTATTTTGTCACCCTGATGATTTTTGTAACGTATTCTAATCTGGTTCAATAAAACCTTATGTAGTGTTCTAATGTATGTTGTAATTTCTGATTAGACTCTAATGAAATAGTTGCTTAGATGCAATATTCCACACACTGATCCATCAACTGATAACCACTTGGAACACAAACGTACCCTTGTTTTAACGTGTTGTTGTGTAACACACCTAATCTGCGAGGTATATCCCGCAGAGAACTAATACGCTACAATCAACAAGTTACAAGATCCAGAGGATTACATGTTACTAAATAAGATCCCTCTTTAACAAAGAATTTAGAGTCTTGTGGTAAATAATTAATTAAAAAGCTACAAGATCCAGTGTTCTTGTACTAACTGACAAGTAATAATACATTAAACTTGATCATATATTAGCTTCAAGATTCAACTTATCTTTAATCAATGTGCGATTGAGTTTGCACACAGCAATGTTTATGGAAGGTGTTGGAAAGGAAAAGACTCCTAGCCCCCATTCATTCGTGTTTATATTGAAATCTCATCATCTTGGTAGAAAGAGCGACTGGGTGAGCATATATACACAGTAGAATTTGATATATTTGCACACGTAAACAAAAATGTAACTGATCATGACTAATATACCATTTCTAGTTAGAAAGAAAAAAAAATGTCTTATCAATTAACCTACTTCTTCTCCCTTTCTCTTCATTTCAACCACCAACAAAATTCAGTGTCCAAAACTATCGTTCACATACAGTTTTGTGATCCAGGTTTTTGATATTAAAGAAATAGTGCAGGCAAAAAAATGGGTAATTGATGTATGTAACCCAAGTTTTGTTTATTTCAATCAAGATAATTATGGGAAACCCAGTATGTCAACTAAATAGGGTTAATAACAATTGTCTCTCAAAGATCTTACAAATTAAAATCACACGTTTTACTTTTTAGAACCTTTTTACATGTAACCAAATCACAATATATACACCCAAATTCTATCAAACATACACCCAAATTATATCTCACATGTTATAAAGAGGACTTAAACAGACAACCATTTATTTTGTCACTGTTATAAGGGATATACTATAGGGACCCCCCTATAGTCAACCTAACAAACCGCGAAGCACACAATACAACACAATGATGTACACAGTACAACCCTCTAATGCATGCTACTGTAGCAACCCCCTACTTTGGGGTCCCTATACCACGCCCCCGGTTATAATTGTTGTGATTTGCTGTTATCTGATCTTCTACACATATATTCTGACCTATGGCAGAGTGAAATTGAAAATGAAGAGTATAAAATATACTAGAAAATATCACTCAACTTATTTGATGGAATTACAAAAGGATTTTTCATTCGCCACCAAAAATATTTGTAGATTAGTGACCGCTTAGTGACAACTTTTTGGGTTAGTCACTACTTTTGCAGCAATTGCCAAATTTTAGAGACAAGATCTATTTCTGACTAAATGAAGCTTTTAGTGAGCATATTTTAAGTCGCCACTAAAAATGATCACTAATGAGGCTTCTTCTTGTAGTGTTTGTAATTCCAATTTTTTCACTCTTCTATCACTTATTTCACAATATATATTATAATTATCTACAACGAGACTTGCGTTAGCTGACTAGATTAGGGCTTAAGCCTAAATCAAAGCTTCAGATCCATTAGATTTAGGGTTATGTTTATGTTGCTTATTGTCAAAGCTATTTGTCTATTATAAATACACATGAAATCTCATTTATTTAATGGCAATCAATGATATATCTCTTTTTTAATATGATATTCAAGTTTTATGTAAAATTCAACACAAAACCAGGTTTTAAATATTAAATAACAAGAATGCCATTGAGATATTTGGACCTTGACTTTTATAAGTTGAAAACTTTACATGATTGGTTAGTTAAACACGATAGTTAAACCATAAGTGAATATATTATGTAAATGGTTTTGGAAAGTATTATGCGTCACAAATATGAAAGAATAAGACTTGAGGGACCATAGTTGTCAACTAAGCAAACTTGTAACTAATTTTAAAATAAATCTTGGACTTTTCTACACTCTTCTGATTTGTTCTTCAAAGTATGTGTGCACCTTGAGGGTGACGAGCCAAAGAGAAAAGGAAGGAAGCCAAGATGTTCGAGTTATCAATTTGATGGTGTTTTGTGTTCTCAATCATGATATAGGTCCCTAGCTATGATTCTATAAAAGTAAATAATCTTATTTTTTAAGTTAATTGTGGATTAGAGAATTAGGGTTTATGTAACCAAGTAAGGATTTTTTTTTTTGTTAACTGATTTTCTAAAATCTATATTGAAGTATCTGTGATTATGAGTTAAGATTATTTTATGATTTAAAAGAAATTTGTGATTTTAGGTTATGATCATAAAATGATTATATAATAATAAAGACGGGTTTTGATTATTTAGAGGTGTTATTGTGTTAATACTTAATTGTGTTGGTGATTATATCTTAGGAATGCAAGCAAAGAAGAGGATAGTGACTTGTTGGTAATATTAGCTTGGATTCAAGTTAACTAACCAAGTTATAATATGTTATGATATATGAAGGATCTTGTGTTTATGTATATTGATTGTTAAGTGTTCGAGAGTATCGATATAGAGACTTAAATTTAGACATGGAACTAGGCGAGTCAAGTTTTAGTTAAGAAGATCTCTTGGTTTAGTCATGGGACTAATCAAGGTATGTATATGACTAATGCATTTGATTGTATCATGTGTAGTAATATATTATATCTGGTTGCTTACTAAGCGTTTTCGCTTACGTGTTATAGTTGCAATGTCTTTGTAGGTTCTTGTGAAGAAGGTATAGCTTGGATAAGGCTCATGATTGGAAGCTTAGACCTTTGGATGCGCTTGGTTTATGTATATGATGATACTAGTAGAATACCAAGCTTGAAGCCAAAGTTGAACCCCGATATAGTATATGCAAACGGGTCAAAACATATATTTGGCATAACCCCCTAAAGTATATGCTCACGGGTCTTTTAGACTAAGTATAGTTATGAAAATAATGTATTATGATGTTAATATAATTTTTGAAAGTCCTTATGAAGTATCGGGTCATAGGGGTCGAGTTTTGGGTCAAAAACACAAGATAAAAAAAGTGTTGTACAGTTTACGAGGGCCGGAGTCGCGTCTAAGTTCATTAGTCATGCGGCAGGGAGCTTCTGAGGCCTCTAGCCGTAGCTAAGCTGCAGCTAGAGGTGGGGCTAAGTGTAGTTTAGATTTTCAATCAACTTTAAAAATCATATCTTTTAAAGTGTATGGCGTTAGGAGTCGTGCTATTATCGATCATAGTTTCAAGATCTGGGTTGTAATAGATTTTTGCCAATTTATTAAAGAGTTACAGAAGGTCCGTTATAGTTGAGTCATTTTCGTGAAAATTTTTAATTTTTTGGTCAAAGCAGGAAAGGGTTGTTTCAATCTTGTCCTCAGCTACTTGTCGGTAATTCGGAGGTATCACAATGTATTATTTTCTACTGCTTTGTTCTCTTTTAATTTGTCTTTTCTTTTTATTCCATAGACCATATCCTTCAAAACCTCACCCTTCATATATAATACACCTGTATTGTGTTAGTTTAGCCATCAATAAACTAATTGTGTCTCATCAACGTAACTTCTTGCTTAACACATGAGATCATTGTTGTCTTGGAAAATAGTTGTTACAAAAAGTGTCAATTGTAGATTTGTTGGTAAGCAGGGTGTCGATCACTAAAAGTGTACGTTAACACATAATCTATTAGTATTCTAATTATCTAAATTAACCAAATTAAATCCTAAACTAATGCAATAGGATGATTTCAGCCTGAGAGACTAGCACGAGTTTTGGTTTAATAAAGCGATAAATAATACTAATAATACACACAAGTAGGTAAACAGACGATAAAGAAGCGGTCAAGCTCAAATATAATGAGAACGTATTAAACAAGTTACTCAAATAAATAACAAATTTGTCTACGTGTGCAATGATTGTACTACATTCGTTGGTGATTTTCTAATGAAATCTAGGTGGTACTTATCCCTAAACTCGAGGTTTATATATCGGTTAATCCTGTCACAATTAACCAAACCCGCATAAAGTCT
>JARVZY010010441.1:0-25676 GCA_030686995.1 Artemisia argyi | reverse complement strand
TTCTTTGACATCTCTTCCATCTTGAAGCCTGGAATCACCTCTCCATTCAATCCCATTGTTTCTTGGCAACATCCCAGCTACATTATTTATAAAACTGTTAGACTAAGTAGGCGAATGTATCTTTTTAAGTACCTAGGTCAAAATGTTTTATAAACTTACGTACATTTTTGGGCGTTAAAGAAGAGAAGAGCCTTATGCAATGCTTCCGAGTACTGATCCTCATCAAGTTGTGGTTGTCGAGATTGTGTGTCCTGATCCAGCGTCTGTGGGCCGGATTTATGCTTAGGTAGCAGCTTTGCAATTGTGACTGAGACCCCAATTACTAGAATAACAACAGCCACGGCTACCACTGTCCATTTTAGTGCTTTCTTGCTCACGACAATGCACCTTAAGTCGACAAAACTGGTACTGTTTTCATTCCTGCACGAAGCTTCATTTGAAATCGAGTTTGATGCATTAAGCATGTCATCCATGTTCTTGTTTCTTGATGAACATACGTTTGAGACAAAACGAAGTATTAATTTAATAGTCTTGGAGAGGGTAAATGTTGACTTTTAGAAGGTTGACCTGAACTCTCAACTTGTATTTTGTTTGCATAGAATCTCTTTATTTAATGATACATGAACAGGTTTTGATTGAAGAATCATGTTAGATGCATGCATTTTAATAGTATGAATTTTAGGTGAAATATGAAAGTTTAGCAACTAGGATGGTAATTAGGGTTCGAATCTTTCCATTTGCAAGAAGGTTGACTGTTTGTTAAAATATTGTACGTACTTTAGCGGATAAGATAATGCCGAATAATATATACTAAGTTCATAAAAATTCCGAATTTTTCTAAATGCACCAAATTTAGAAATTTTTTTACATAAATCACACATTTTCCTTAAATGCACCCGATTTAAATGATATCATGGTTCCGTCATTGTTGATTCTGTCTTTTCTTGTGAAAATTATTTGCAAAAATACTGTCGCGGACAATATCTTGGCCATTGCATAGAAGCTGCTAAATCGCCAACCATTGTTACTTTTCAAAACATCACCTTAGCGACAGTGTTTGTCCCAAAACTATCAGATGGTGACTGACTATTTGAAAGGGCTACAAAATCACCAACCATTGTTGCTTTTCAAAACCATATTGCACCTTTTAGTCACCAAAAATGTCTACCAAATCTCTGTTCGATATCTTCCATACCATATTGCTAAGAAGTCATGTTAGAATATAAACATGATTTAACCATGTGTAGTGTTAATACAGATATCGCTTCCCTGTATTTTAAGAAGTGATTCACCACAAGACCCAACACACTATCGTTCAATCGAATGGTTTGGAGCGGAATATATAGTTAACTATCACCAAATGGCTTAATTAGTGGCTTAGTTAACATTTGGAAGTGTTAGGGAAAGAGTTGGAAACTAATTTTCAAAAGTTTCTAGTCCAGGCCCAAGTTCATTGAGGCCATACAAACTCATCATGCTAGCTCGTTATTTTATTTCAGCCCTTAACCGGACTATTTATTGTGCGAGTACATTTTAGTAAATAGCTCACATATGATCGAGAATCGAGATTAACTGGTCCTTATCAATTTTATTGAAAGTATATTGAAGGTCTTTATTTTACCCTACAAAAAATATATAGCTTGATATATAATTTTAAAAATAATTAAATATTAAAGTTTTATTCAAAAAAATAATAATAATAATAATAATAATAAAAAAAAAAAAAAAAAAAAAAAAAAAAAAGGTTTATGACTAAGACGTGATGGAGAGTGGTTGTAAGCAAGAATAAGGGATATGATGAAACATGGACATGTATAAAAAATTGTAACAAAATAGATTAAGATATGTTAATATATAACCGAAGTTTATGAATGTAACAAACTAAGAATCGTTTACTGTACGTCTTTATATTACAAATCTTTCTAAGGTTTCCATGGTGGAGGAGGTGGTGGAGCCATCGGATACAACGGTGGAATTTTTGAAAAAATTGAGTTCTTGTCGACACCATCACCCGTGGTTGCTGTTAGCGACACAAGTGCTGCAACCAAACCCGCATTTCCAGCCAATGTGGGTTCTGTGTAGTTGTAATTTGAACGCACGTCTCTATACTTGTCAAATCGGTCTGGACCCCCAACCATGGCTCCTGTGATTGTGTTCGGGTTTGGTTTACCCGTAGACAACCATTGGAGCGCATCTATACATGAATATTTTATATTGTTATCAGGTGTAGATGCACCTCGATGGTAAACATGTGTCGGATACTTTTTACCGTATCCGACCACGTAGCTCATGCTCATCGGATTTTCGCCCAAGATGTAGTCCATCTACAAACATAAAATAGGTTTAGAAGTTGGCATATGCACAATATAACAGTGTTCAAGGATATGATACATTTTTAAGGATAGAGGTACCAAAGGAAATGTTTTATGTAGTTTCAAACCTGAGAAGTTGCAAAATCACGCAGCGCTTTCAAGGGGATAAACGACGTGCCACAATACCAACCGGGAAGATTAGCACCATCCAAATAATCCGCATAAAGTGAAGCTAAAAACACAGCATTAACAACATATTGTAGATTTTGCAGTCTTCCTTGACTGAGTTCGATTAGCCCCCCTGCACATGTATTTACATTTTCTTAGATATGCTTTAACTTAAAATTGTAGAACATAGAACTTTAACATGTGTTAAGGGGTACCTTTAGTCCAATTAAAGACTTGATATTGTCGCAAGTATGAACACATGGTAAGCGAGGTTGCATTATGGCATTTTGCTAAGCAGCCCTCATAGGGGTACCCGGGGTTCAAAAACAAACGCATCCTTGTTAACAAAAGCATGGCAGCTGGCAACTTGTTATCCCAACTAAGAACCCATTTGCTAGGGTCATCTGTAAATGCTTTCGCTTCTCTTGGCAGTCCTAGACTCGTGACTAACGATAGGTAACTAGCGTTACCAGTTGCATAGTACATCCAGGCACCACCCCATAAGTACTCGTCAAAGTACCCTGTGGAATTGTAAAAAGGTTCGATAAAAAGGTTGTTTTTAGAGTATGGGCTACGCTTGCTTGGATCTCGGGCAAATGCCCATACTGTAGCTGCACCTTGTAGAAGTTTCTTAGAGTATGAGTTGTCGTCTTTAAAGACGATGGATGCTGCTGATAATGCTGCTGTCATTTCACCTGCAAGATCAGCCCCTGATGTGATTATCTGTGTGGGGCGATTGTAGTCCATGTCTTCCGGTTTATACCAACAGTTCTGATCATCTGGCATTACTGGTATTTCTGAAACTTGTTGATACCCTCCTACTTGACCGTAAATGTGCTCAATTTTGGAAGATGAAGAGTTGAAGGTACGAAGCAAGTAATCGGTTCCCCACTTGATGAGCTCTCGAGCGTGATCATATTCATTGATGGACTTGTACTTGTGCCCATACTCGATCACACTCCAACTCAGCATTGTTATAGCGAATGACATTGGGAAGTGGAACTTAGTATTATCACCTGCATCGTAATACCCTCCAACTAGACCTCCTTTGACATCAGTTACATCGCTTCCATCCTCAAGCCCTGAATCCCCTCTCCATGTAATTCCGTTGTCCTCAGGTAACTTCCCAGCTACATAACACCATTCTCACCAACAGTTAGATTGTCTAAGAAAATGTGGCATGATTAAATTTTGCCACCCGTCAATTAAATTATCTAAGCTAAGATTTAAACACATGATATTTGAAATTAGAATATGTATTACATGGCTGAAGCATGTAAATAATCTTACATTTTTGGGCATTGAAGAACAGAAGAGCCATATGCAGTGCTTCTGTGTACTGTTCTGGATGTGGCGACCTGGATTCAGTGTCCTGATCCTGTGGTGGTGACTGTGATTTATGCTTAGGCAGCAATATTACTAATGTGACCGTAACTCCAATAACCAAAATAGCAACCACAAATGCGACCAGTGTCCATTTTAAAGTTTTCTTGCTCACGACAATGCACCTTAAATCAACACTTCTTGCTTCGTTTGTTGAAGCGTCATTTGTATTTGGCTCAGATGCATTATCCATGTCCTCTATAATATCGTTCCTTGTTTTTTGATCTTAAATGGTCATTTCACTATTTAGCTCTAATGATCATCCACAATATCTGTTAGCATTTGAGTCAAAATGAAATTTGTTACTTACCTAAACGGTACACAATACTAAAATGTTAAATGCAGTTATATGAATAAATGGACATTTTAATGAACCCGTTTTTGAAAGGTACCAACATTATTAAGATGGATAAACATCAAGTAATGCATATTTTTTCCGGTCTTGAAACACAAAATTTCAAGTAACCAGGGTAATAAAATCATACATATATATATCATATCGCGTATGTGAGCAATGTATATAGAACAGAAGTTAGTTTTTAGGTTCTTACATTGAATTGAATCGATGAACAATGTAGCCCAATATAGTGTTGATGATGCGTGTCTTTCCTTTAGCTATATGATGAAGAGAAGCTTCAAATTTCTCTCTTAAATACACATTTCATTTTGTGTTTGAACTTATATTGTGTTCCTGTATAATACAAAGTTATTATGTTGACTTTTTAAAGGTTGACCTGCATTCAACTTGTATTATGTTATTATATAGTTTCATTTGAATGACTGCATGAAAGCTGGATTTCATTGGAGAATCATACATTTACGTATGAATTTATTATCTGTAATCAAGTTGCAATAAGATTAAAGGAAAACATGTGATGCATACAAGTTGCCTATAGAAAAGTGTAACAAATGAAAATAAAAATAGAAGTTGACGGAGGAATCAAAGTTTCAAAATGTAACAAGGAAGCATTTTAAGGTTTCCATGGTGCTCAAGGTGGTGGAGACTTTAGATACAAGGACGTAATTCTTGAAAAAACAGAGTTCTTGTCAACACCATCACCGGCGGTTGTAGTAAGTGACACAAGTGCTGCAACCAAACCTGCGTTTCCAGCCAATTGTTTATGCATTTACGACGTTGGGTGGCGGTGGTGAGTGGTGGCGGTGGTGCGTGGTGGTGGTAAGTGGTGGAGGCGGGTGGTAGTGGTGTTGGGTGGCGGTGGTAGGTGGCGGTGGCGGTGGTGGGCAGTGTTTATGTATTTGGGACTACTGTGTTATGTATTGAGGACCAACGGTGCAATTGTTTACGTATTGAGGACTAACAATGTAATTATCATGTCAAGTGCTTAGTCATATTAGTTAAAGTTTGAAAGTATAATAGTTGCTAGAAGTATGTTAGTCATATTAGCACAAATTGAAAAGTACGTTAGTCACTTTTGCCCTAACTTATACAAGCAATCCCAAAGACTATATGAATTTTTATAAATATGAACGGGTTTAGCTTCTAACCTGAGAAGACACAAAATCACAAAGCATTTTCGAGGAATACATGTCGAGCCACAGTTCCCACTAGGAAGTTTGATAGAATCCAAATAATCCGCATAAAGTGAAGCAAAAAACACAGCATTAGCCACATATAGTAGATTTTGTGGTCGTCCTTGACAAAGTTCGATTAACCCCCTATATTTACATTTCATCAACATGCTTTATCTTTTAATGCCAGGCATAATATTTTAAGCTTTAACTGAAGTGTTAATTATGCATCTTGAGTCCAGTTAAAGAATCTATATTGTTGAAGATGTGAACACCTAGTAAGCGAACTAACGTTATGATAAGCATAAAAAAAAAGTGATCATAAGAGTACACAGGTTGATAAAACAAACGAAAACTTGTCAACAAAAGCATGGCAGCAGGCCATTTGCTATCCCAATTAAGTACCCTGCTTTGAGTAGGGCTTTTATGAAAGATCTTTCTCGCATTATTAGGAAGTACTTCCTTTACAGCTAACCATAGGTAACGATCATCACCAGTTGCAAAGTACATCCATGTAGTACCCCACATATACTCGTCATAGTACCCCAATGAGTTGTAGCCATAAGGATCCCAGAAAAGATTTCCGCCACAATATTTGGTACACATTCCCTCATCTATAACAAATCTCCATACTTTAGTAGCACCTTGGATTAGCTTCTTTGAGTACGAAACGTCGTCTCTAAAGACAATGGATGCTGATGCTAATTTAGCTACCATTTCACTGGCAAGATCAAACCCTTGATCTCTGATCATCTGTGTTGAGCAATTGTAGTCCATGTCTTTGGGTCTTTGCCAACAATTATGATTGTCTGTTATCTTTGAATTGTTTTCAGATCCTTTTACATAAGTACATTTTTTAACAATGGAATAGGTGATTATTTTGGTATTAACGCAAATTTTGATAGCCTTTTTGCAATAATAAACATTTATAATGGGACTATTATAATGAAATTTGTAACACCCGAAAACCGGGTATTTAAGTATTATATTATGAGAATGACTTGAGTAGTTTGAGTAAGACTATATATGTATTAAAATACTAAATATGATTGGTTAGTCAATGTTTTAAGTTGAACGTCAATCTTGTTAGTCAGACTATACGTCAAACTATTATGTAAATGGTTTTAGAAAGTATTGTTTGTCACTAATATAAGGGAAAAGAACTTGATGGTCCTAAGTTGCCAAAATTCCTAACTGGTAATAGAACCAACTTGTTTTAGGGCCCGTTTGGTTTGTAGATGGGTTTAGATTAAGATTTGAATTTAAATGTAAAGTTGTAGATTATGATTTGGATTTGGCTTTAATGTAGGAGAGAGAATATATATTATAAAATAGATTAATAATTATTTGATGTAAAACAAAATATTTTTTAAATTAAAAAAGGATTAAATCTATTTTTAAACTATAAAAAATGACAAAAGGACAAAGCAAAATTAATATAGCTCACATAATTTTGTCAAATCCCTCCCACCCCACTACTTTTGAGAAAAGTCTTGAAAATGGCTATGGTACCCAATTATTTACTTTAGGATTTCAACCAAACACCTTTAAATGTCAAGCCATATTAAAACTCAATCCCAAGGTGGGATACCAAACGGCACCTTAGTACTAGAACCACAGTAAACAATAGTAGCCGAATGCAAAGGAGAATGAAGCTCCCAAAGAAATTATGCAACCAGGAAGTCTCTGCTACCGCATTGACAACACCACGATACTATCAGCCTCGGCACTAGAGTGAGAAAGAGTGTATTGCCTCTTAGATGACCAAGAGAGTAAATTGTTGCTAGGAAAACACAATAACCTGGAGTAGAACGACGAGTAGTTGGACATCCCGCCTAATCAGCATCTGAATAAGCAACCAAATAAGATGTCAAGGAAGAATACAACCGAAGACCATAATCCAAAGTGCCGCAAACATAATGTAAGATCCTCTTAAGAGCAGCAAGATGAGGCTCTCGAGGATCATGCATATAGAGATAAACCTGTTGAACCGCATAAGATAAAACAGGTCTAGTGAAGGTGAATTACTGTAAAGCCCCATCAAGGCTCCTATAAAGAGTCAGATCAACAACCAGAGTGCTATTGGCCCACAACTTGGACTCAATATCAACGGGAGTCCTGCAGGAATGACAATTGTGCATACTCGCGCGCTTAAGAACCTCCGCTACATACTTTTCTGGCAAAAAAAAAAACATCGTCTTCGTGTTGCGGGTGACAGAAATGCCTAGAAAATAGTTCAACGGACCAAGATCAGTCATAGTAAACTCCTGATGTAAAGAAGCTATAATCCTTTGTAATAATATTGTAGAGAAAGTTGTCAGCAAAATATCATCCACATATATTAATAAATAAGCAACATCGGAACCCTGTTTATAAATAAACAAGGACGAGTCACATCTGTTGTGAGAAAAACCAATATGAGTAGCATAACTTGCATACCGTTGAAACCAGGCACGGGGTGCCTGTTCAACCGCTAAAGAAGATAAACATGATCAGGATGCCGAGGATCCCGAAATCCAGGAGGATGATGCATATAGACGGTCTCAGATAAAGTACCATAGAGAAAAGCATTCTTGACATCGAGCTGATGGACAGGCTAATGCCGAGAAGCAACGTGACTGAGGATCGTCCTGATAGTGGCCTGTTTAACCATCAGGCTAAATGTCTCATCATAATCAACACCTTGTTGTGGACTATTCCCATTAGCGAAAAGACGAGCCTTGTACCTGCTTAAAGACCCATCTGCAAAATACTTTTGCTTGAACAACCACATGGAACGAAATTCGCATGAGGTGGTCATGGCACAACAACCCAAGTATTATTTTTAGTTAAAGCATTGTATTTGTCAAGCACAGCATGTTGCCAATTAGGATCGATTGAATATGTTTTTCTTATCATTTTGTGTGTATGTTAATTAATTAAAAATGAATATTTATGGGTATGTTTTTTGTAGTGTACGTAGTAGTAAAAAGTCAACACACTATTGTTCAATCGTATGGTTTCGAGCGAAATAACATGGGATATATAGTTAGCGATCACCAAATGGCTCACTGGTAAGCCACCTAACCTTCTCACAAGAAATTTAGAATCCATACCTCACTATACACATTTGGAAGTGTTGGAAACTAGGAGTAACTTTAAAAGTTTCTAGCCCAGGCCCAAGTTTCATTGAGGCCAGACAAACTCATAAGTCATAACGCTAGCTCGTTACTCCGTATTTTATTTCAGACTAGGGGTGTTCATCGGTTCGGGTATCGGTTAATCGGTTTATTCGGTTCGGGTTGTTCGGTTAAAAAAAAATTTTGGGTCATAACCGAAAACCGAACCGAACCGAAAATATCTATAACCGAACCGAACCGAGAACCGAACCGAAGTTTGGTTCGGTTATGGGTCAAAACCGAAAACCGAATTTTTTACTTAAATTACACTATTTATATTTTTTTTGAATTTAATTATATATATTTTTGGCAAAAAAAATATTTCAAGCATAAAAATGTGTTTTTTTATATTATTATAAAATTTTAATGGATATTTTTTATATTTAAAATAATATAAATATATAAAAAATATATATATTTATATAAATTCGGTTTTCGGTTCAGATAGCTAAACCCATATCCAAACCGAAAACCGAATTTTTAATTCGGTTCGGTTCGGTTTTAACAAGTTCGGTTCGGTTATATGTTCGGTTCGGTTTTATTTCGGTTCGGTTCGGTTCGGTTTTCGGTTTTCGGTTTATTCGGTTAATTAACCGAACCGTGAACACCCCTATTTCAGACCTTAATCAGATTATTTATTGTGCGAGTAGATTTTAGTAAATAGCTCACGTACATAAGATCGAGATTAACAGGTCCTTATCAGTTTTATTGAAAGTATATTATCAGGTCTTTATTTTACCCTGCAAAAAATAGCTTGATATGCAATCTAAAAAATAATTAAATATGAAAGTTTTATTTAAAAAAAAAAAAAAAATGTTTATGAGTAAGACGTGATGGAGAGTGGTTGTAAGCATGCATGTGGTGTAAGCAAGAATAAGGGATATGATGAAACATGCACATGTATTTAAAATTGTAACAAAATATATTTAGATATGTTAAGATATAACCGAAGTTTATGAATGTAACAAACTAAGAATCGTTTATTGTACGTTTTATATTACAAATCTTTCTAAGGTTTCCATGGTGGAGGAGGTGGTGGAGCCATTGGATACAACGGTGGAATTTTTGAAAAAATTGAGTTCCTGTCGACCCCATCACCCGCGGTTGCTGTTAGCGACACAAGTGCTGCAACCAAACCCGCGTTTCCAGCCAATGTGGGTTCTGTGTAGCTGTAATTTGAACGCACGTCTCTATACTTGTCAAATCGGTCTGGACCCCCAACCATGGCACCTGTGATTGTGTTTGGATTTGGTTTACCCGTATTCAACCATTGGAACCCGCCTTTACATGAGTATTTGATGTTGTTATCGGGTATAGATGCACCTCGATGGTGAACATGTGTCGGATACTTTTTACCGTGTCCGACCACGTAGCTCATGCTCATTGGATTTTTGCCCAAAATGTAGTCCATCTACAAACATAAAAAATAGGTTTAGAAGTTGGCATATGCACAATATAAGAAGTGTTCAAGGTTACACTTTCAACGATAGAGATACTAAAGGAAATGTTTTATGTAGTTTCAAACCTGAGAAGTGGCAAAATCACGTAGCGCTTGCAAGGGGATAAACGACGTGCCACAATACCAACCGGGAAGATTAGCACCATCCAAATAATCAGCATAAAGTTGAGCCAAAAACACAGCATTAACAACATATTGTAGATTTTGCGGTCTTCCTTGACTGAGTTCGATTAGCCCCCCTGCACATATATTCACATTTTCTTAGACATGCTTTAACTTTAAATGTGGTACATAGTACTTTAACATAAATGATGTGTTAAGGGGTACCTTTAGTCCAATTAAAGACATTATATTGTTGAAAGTATGAACACATGGTAAGCGAGGTTGCATTATGGTATTTTTGTAACAAGCCCTCATAGGGGTACCCGGGGTTCAAAAACAAACGCATCCTTGTTAACAAAAGCATGGCAGCCGGCGACTTGTTATCCCAACTAAGAACGCGTTGGCTTGGGTTATCGGTTAATGCTTTAGCATGTCTAGGGAGTCCTTCATTTGTTGCTAACCATAGGTAACTAGAGTTACCGGTTGCATAGTACATCCATGCACTACCCCATATGTACTCATCATAGTAGCCTGTGGAGTTGTAATAAGGTTCTATGAAAAGGTTGCCTTTAGAATATCGGCTACGCTTTCCACCATCACGGGCAAATTTCCATACTGTTGCAGCACCTTTTATAAGTTTCTGAGAGTATTCTGTGTCATCTCTAAAGACGAGAGATGCTGATGCAAATGCGGCTGCCATTTCTGCTGCAAGATCCGCCCCTGATGTAATCAATTGTGTGGTCCGCTTGTAGTCCATGTCTTCGGGTCGTTGCCAACAAGTGTGATCATCGGGTGTAGTTGAAGCGTTTTGAGATCCTCCAACCTAGGACACAACATCCAAACCAATTCACAGATTAGAATATCAATATAATCACAAATTTTATGACATGTTATTAGAAATCGATTATTATTTGACTGTTTTCATGAATTTTCATAAATAAATATGTTCTGACATACTTGGCCATAGATGTGGTCGATTGTGGAAGCAGAGGAGTTGAAAGTACGAAGCAAGTAATCAGTTCCCCATTTGATAAGTTCTCGAGTGTGATCGTACTCTTTGATAGACCTGTACTTGTGCTCGTACTCAATCATACTCCAACTCAACATTGTCATTGCGAATGACATAGGGAAATTGAACTTAGTATTGTCACCAGCGTCGTAGTACCCTCCAACCAACCCTCCTTTGATATCTGTTGCATCAGATCCATCTTGAAGCCCCGAATTCCCTCTCCATTTAACCCCGTTGTTCTTAGGTAACCTGCCGGCTGCATCATTTATCGCGATTGTCAGATTGTCTAAAGTGCACAATACTAAACCTTTAAGTATAAACAACTAGTGAATGAATCCACTAAGAAGAAAAATAAAAATAAGAAGAATGACAAATATTTTCAGCCACACATTTTAAATGAAGAAGAAAAATTTCATGTGAGATGCGTCTCTTTTTGTAGGTGTCTCTAAAATGTACGACTGTGGTTATTTCTCAACCTTCTTATTTTACTTTTATTTCTTATTTGATCCTTACTCAACTAAACCATTCATTAATATATATATATATATATATATATATATATATATATATATATATATATATATATATATATATATATATATATATATATATATATATATATATATATATATATATAGTGTATTTTTATTTTCAGAACCCTGTTAAGTGCGGGAACTGCGAGAACTCCAATTTTGCATTAGAAAACATGCATGTTCATATAAAACATGTATGTTTTCTTACATACACCTTAATACACATACCTGCGTAACATGCATGTTCATATAAAACCCGTTAAGTGCAACATATCAATGCAAAATGGTTTTATACGAACATGCATGTTACGCAGGTATTTGTATTAAGGTGTATGTAAGAAAACATACATGTTTTATATGAACATGCATGTTTTCTAATGCAAAATTGGAGTTCTCGCAGTTCCCGAACTTAACAGGGTTCTGAAAATAAAGCCCCCTATATATATATATATATATATATATATATATATATATATATATATATATATATATATATAAGCATCTGAACCTGTAACTAGTTAAAAGTATTACTGTACTATAAGTTAAACTTAAGCTATTTACAGAATATGATATAATCAACTTATAGCAATCATATAATATAGCAAAATAGATGAATGCAAATAGCTCAATGACTTTTTCAAACAGTCTTCATCAACTTTAATAAAATTAGTGAATGAAAAGATAATCGTCACATCTATCAAAAGTCAAAATCCATCATTTAAGCTAGCATGAAAGTCAAGTGTTGAAAAGGATAATTAGAATTTAAGAAACGTACATTTTTGGGCGTTGAAGAACATCAAAGCCTTATGCAATGCTTGGGTGTACTGATCTGGTGGTGGTGGTTTCGATTTATGCTTAGGTATCGACTTTGCTATGATGATAGGAAGCCCGATCACAATAAAAGCAATCAAGAGCCCGATCAACGTCCATTTCAAGACTTTCCGTTTCACAACAATGCACCCTAAATCGACATACCTTATCTTGCTTTTCTTCCTAGACGCATCATTTGGATCCAAGAGCCAACTTTGTTGCGTCTCGTCTAACATTCCACTATGTTGACTTTGCATGTTGTATCTCAAAAGGTGAAGATCGGTGGGATCACCCTGGTCCCATGCATCCTAAGGATGCCAACCGGACCCTCCCCCAAGGACCCGGCCCCAGGCAATCAGCACCTGTCCCAGTGACTGTACTTATCAGGAGGTGGGCTATGAACCCTGGCTATTATCTCAAAAGACCCCTCGCTGACCAGTCAATCTGAGCATTTGCGGTGGGGGGATGGTATCAACAGAGCATGTGGTCCTGCCCCACTTGAGGACTTCCCGGTAGGTCACCCAACCGGTACTACTCTCAGAGTGGCTCACTTAACTCTATAAGAGTTACCCACTAGACCACATGCTAGTTGATTTGCATGTTGTATGATGATGCTCTATCTATGTCGTGTCTTCTGTTGTTTGGATCGTCGTGATCATTTTCACCTGCTATTTCCAATGATCCTCCCCAATGATTTGATGCATACATTTCTCTCTAAACTTTAGAAAGATCTTGAGTTCTTAGAGAGGTAGAGAGTGTGGGAGCTAGCTGAGTTTCACCTGTCGAAACACAAACAAGTGAACCAATCAGTATCTCTCGACTTTTTTGCGTATACGTCTTCTTAAATGGAAATTTCATCTACCCCATTTTTAAAAGATGAGAAGTTGTACATAACGAGTAATTTGGCATTAATTTGACGTGCACAAATAAACTTTATCTATATAAGGTGCTAATGAGGCATTGATGGATACTAAGGTAGAAAATCGATCAAGATGACACGATTTTGATAAATGAGGGAAAGCATATATATATAACTTGTAATAACGATACATGAAAATATAATTTCGATTAAACGTCACTATAACAAGTGTATAAAAACATACGCAAACAAGCTAGAACTATCATACAAGTGAATAAAAGCAAATCGAAAAGAACATTGTATGTCTTACCATAAACTATGTGAAAAAGGAAAGCTTGAGTTCCATATGGAAGATATACATTCCTTTTTGTTTTTTGATCAAGTAGTGGGGTTAAGTTATATTAATAGTCTTTGAAAGGCGATGTAGACTTTTCGAGGGTTTACTTACATACATTCAACTTTTATTTATTTATTGTATAATTTAATGATTTTGATGATCGGATGAAAGCTGGAGTTAATTGGAACAAAGCATGTTAGAGGCGTGGTATTTGAATATGAATAGTTTTTTTATATATTGAAAATGATAGTTTAGCAACTAGGGTAGTTAAAGCTTCACATCTTTCCAATTTTTAGAGATTTTCAGGAGTTGCATGACAAATTGTTACAAACTACTTTAATAAATTCTTAATGAGAAATATTGATCTCATGTCACATAATAATATACTTTTAAACCAACATCATAAATACCTTATCTTAGCCGTATAAAACACGTCTTGAAGATAATTAGACATAACATTTCCGAAATAACTTCAATTAAAACATTTGATGATAGATTGCAAGTAAAAAGAAAAAAGTGCAATTAACATTAGATTTGAGTTTTGACCCATAGGAATTTCTTTTTCATCTTAACTTTTCTAACCCCGCGTATAAACTATTAGCCACCAAATATTAATATAGCAGTGATATAAGTATTAGTCCATTAGCTTTATGTCTTATGTTATCAGTCCAGCCCATTAAGGGTCTTGTAACTTTCAGTAATGTACGTTTATATATTGAGAGGAATGCTAATGAAACGGATTAAGGGGATTAACCTAATTCTAATATGGTATCACAGCCTCAAGATCCTCTACCTAAACCCTAATATTTTTTACGCCTTTTTTTTTTTTTTTTTTTTTTTTTTTTTTTTTTTTTTTTTTTTTCCGCTTTGCTACTGCCGATTGCTTCTTCCTTGTCATAGCAGCATGACAGGAGACAATATACCCCCAAAACAACCGATTGATAAAGCCTATTCAATCGCTAGCATCAAGGCGTGTATCCCCTCACCCCTTGATCTAGATAAACTCAACTATAATTCCTGGAGTAACCTTTTTAAACGCTTTTGTAGGACCTATGATGTCGTTCATCATCTTGACAAACCAGCCACTGCAAGCACCTCACAAACGGATCCGTATCATGCGACCAATGACTCCTTCGTGGTCATGTGGATGTATTCCACAATTTCTCCCAAGTTGGTTGACATGGTTATCGATGACACCACCTCGGCTTATGAGGTTTGGGATCGACTTAAGGCTCTTTTTCATGATAACAAAGCTGCTCGTATCATACAACTAGACAACGAGATACATAACATGGTGATTGGCTCGTTGTCTGTTACAGATTACTTTCAAGAAGTCAAGTCGAAGGCCGACCGTCTTGCGAATCTTGGCTCTACGGTAAGTGACTCAAGCCTTGTCACATACGCGATTAATGGTCTCCGTGCTAAGTTTCCTGAATTGGTTCGAATCATTCGACATAAGGAGCCTCTCCCGACGTTCGATCAAGTAAGGTCTATGATTTTATTGGAAGAAAGTGATATGGCACAACTGTCTCATGCACTCTCATCTACTCACATTACCTCGTCTTCGCCTACGGTGCTTATGGCTACTAACAACATCAACCCCAAGGCTGGTTCCACGCAACAATTGGGGAGTGAACTATGCCGAAATTTTCAGCGGGGATCATGTACCTATGGCTCACGTTGCAAGTTTATTCACGGTTCTAATGATACCAGGTCTCGGTCGACAAATAATGGTGCGAACTCCAATAATAAACCACCTGGGTCCAAGCCTGCTACTCGTGACTCTTTTCAAATACCCAAGTCAGACGCACAAACTCATGCATCTCATGCACCATATTCACACTTTGGTATACCTGGTATGCAATATGTTAATCCTTTTTTGTTTTGTCAAACTGGTTTTGGAGTGGCCCCGCCTGGTTTGGTTAATACTTTAGCCAATCATATCCCACAACCTTATAATACTTTAGCCCAGTTACAATCTGCTATGCCAGCCCACCAAGTGCCACAGGCCCAATTCCCTTTAGCCCAACAGTCTCAACAGGCCAATATAGCCACACATACTGTCGCGGCCCAACAGCACGCCCAGTTGCCTTTACCGTCCAGTTTTGGTAACCAGTTTCCACAAGCAGGTGGTAATATTTTTTATCCAGGGAATTATGCTTACACGGTTCCAAGCTCTCTTCAGCCTCAGGCTACTATGCTTCCTCAAGCTTTTCAAACGATGACTCATCCGGATCCCGCTTGGAACATGGACACGGGTGCTTCCTCTCACTTAGCTGACAACGCAGGTATTCTCACTTCTGTTAGTGATTCATGCATTTATCCATCTGTGTATGTTGGAAACGGCCAATCTATACCTGTTACACATACCGGACATAGCCTATTGTACACTTCTCATAAACCACTGCAGCTTAATCATATACTTGTCACACCTCACATAATTAAAAATTTAATTTCTGTTCGCAAATTTAGACGTGATAATGACGTTTCTGTTGAGTTTGATGCTTATGGTTTTTCTGTGAAGGATTACCAGACGGGCAGACTTCTTCTCCGTTGTGATAGCACGGAGGACCTTTACCCGGTTACGCAACAGTCATCCACGTACTCTCCTTTTGCTTTGCTTTCGTTCAGTCATACCACGTGGCACAGACGCCTCGGGCATCCCGGTGAAGACGTGCTTCGTCGTTTAGAGTCTAGTAATTTCATTTCTTGTAATAGGTCAAAGTCGTTGTAGCCTCTCGAAATTTTCCCAACGGTTAGTAAATACTTACTAGTTGTTACGTTATTTAAATACCCACTTTTACGTATGACAAAATTTTTTTTTTTATATAATTCACAACAGTAAATCGTGAATTATCTTTTGCTTAGAAACGTTGCTTGCACACAAACCTAGATAGTCTAAATTATCGCGAATATACATATACTAAAAACATTTATATTTTATAAATATACGTTTCGTTATCTATACCGTACAATATTTATATATTCCGGAACCTACGAAAATTCCCGAGATTGCTCACTATCGTTACTTG
The DNA here is from genome assembly GCA_030686995.1 of Artemisia argyi. NCBI lineage: Eukaryota > Viridiplantae > Streptophyta > Magnoliopsida > Asterales > Asteraceae > Artemisia > Artemisia argyi. The sequence goes on along the minus strand of JARVZY010010441.1, from coordinate 8,984 downwards.
AACTTATCCCGACTCCCTAAAATTTCTATGTGGACCCCACATCTTAAATGGGCCCCACTTCCTAGTATTTATACCAACCGGACCCTTTCATTTTTTTTTTCTCTTCTTTCTGCTGGACCGAAACCAAAGCCAAAGCCCAAAAGGCTCATAAGCCCAAACGCACCCTTTTAGTTATTTTTTTTTTTGCAAACACACCTCGACACCCCCAAATGCACCCTAATATCTAACGATTCCTACACATAACGAACCTATATTTTTGCACATTATGGATTATCTACTGCCCAAGAATCATACGAGACCAAAGTTTTACTCACATGCTTTCGTTACTACCACTTAAAACAATCAAAGCTAAGACATGAACCCTCCAAGGAGATAAGGCCAAATCGTGGCATGATGACTCTTCCACACCTCCCCTTCTCCCCTATCACGAGAATATGAACAGAGATTGTGTCAGGAATGTATCACAAGGATACTTGGCCTTTACGAACGTCATTGGACAAATAATAAGGCAACACTATTTGCTTAACATGAAACCAAATCGTTCCTATGATCTCACGTACCTTAAAACGCAATATATATAACAAGCACATGCACTCACAACTTGAAGCACACTTGTACGTACCAAAACTCACACAAACAAGAAACACAAAAGCTACATTGGAACCCTACGGAGTGCACAAGGGAACCATCGAAGGCTTGAAGTGAACCATCGAAGGCTTGAAGTGAACCACGAGGCATTGAACCACATACACGAACCATTCTCACCATTTTACTCCACCTTTGAGGTGAGGTGAGACTTCCAAAATCTCTATTTCTTATATATATATGTACACGTATCATTCATTTTTCACAAACACTTCGTCTAAGTAAAACAAGAAATTAAAACGTAACACATGTGTAATATTTGTTATTCTACACGTTTACTAAGTCACAAACGAGCATACATAACTATTTCAAGTGTATATCCAGGTTTAAATACTAAAAACCATACGATCTTAAGGCGTATAAGACATGCACGTTACTCACTAAAAGACTTAGAATTATTTTGAACTTCTATAATTTTGCGTATCGAGTTTTAACCCTACACTTTGGCCTCGTCATTTTAAAAATCGACACATGACCACCTATTATTTTCATGCGAGCTAATTGCCTACTTGAAATAGAAACAAGAATGATAAATATTACGACCTAATAACTTCATTTAAACACCTAACGAGACTCAAAGTAAACCGCTATAGAAACTGTTTTCAGAATCTTTTAAACCTTACGTGGGCTTATAAGCCCAAAAAGCTCTTTTTAGCTTATTGTAATAAGTTATGAGAATAAGCTGTTTTGAAATGATGTTATAACTTAAAATTATGGATTTCGACTAACCTAGTGTTCCCCCTAACCTCGTGAATCGTTAAACCTTAACGGGCCCTTATTTTTGCTCGTTAAGCCCAATAAAAGAAATAAGCTAATAAAAAGCTAATAAGCTGTGAAAATAAGCTTTTCTAAATATTTTGAGCTTAATGAAATAATAAAATTTTTAAGTTTTGAATTTGGTAAGTTTGGACCATTTTTGCAAATATACGAGAGATAAGGACTAAATTCGCCAAATGGGTAAACTTTAGTGAAAAGTATAAAAACTATTTTATAAGGGGTATAAACTGTAAATATTGAAACTAAAGGATAATAAATGTATATATTTGATATTTGGACTAAAAATGTAAATATATATAACCTTTGGACTAACGGCGTAAATATTTTCCGTTAAGGGTAAAAAGTGTAAGATTAATAAAACCTTAAGGATCGAATTGAAACATTTAATTTTGATAAATAAATCTATATTTAGTATATAACTTTGATTATATATTAAAAACGATAAATAATAAAACGTAACTTATTATATATATATAATACAAATAAAACTTATATGACGATAATCAAATTTAAACGATATAAATACGTTAATTATTTCTTGTAAAACGATACGTTTATTTCTGTTATAAAAACTAACTTTATATCAATCATCGATATTTTTACTTACGAGATATAATTATATATAACGTTGTTTTAAAACTTTAGGCACTTAAACAAACACGAGATTTATTCGTAACTAAATAACAAGTATTCGAGATAAAACCAGATTTAGACTATTAACTGAAACTTGCATTATCTTTTAGGTTGTGTTGTGTGAAGCCGTTTTCTTGCTTTATTAAGACTACGATACCACTGTACTACGAAGGTGATTTCATAGCCCACTCTTTAACTATTTTCCCGTGGGGAGATACATGCTTAAAACTCAATCACAAGTCTTTTATACCGGGTATTGAAATACCGTCAGGCCAATGTTATTTGCTTAAGTTACTATTGTCAGAAGTCCCTCTATCATGAACCTTAATCACCTGAAGGGTGAACGTAAATAATTGTGGATAGTACTATTAGTGATTAACAATCCTCGTTTGGTTGTTGGAGAAAACACCAGGCGCACTTTATTGTTCTTATAAATAGGTTATTGACAAATACCTATCTTTGGGGGCCTATTACTTACCATCATAATTCATATTTATGATTGGCTGTTAATCGTTGAGTATCATGAGCTTAAGGCAATAACAGGAACATTAAATTTTCTTAACATATTGATTGTATGTGATTACAATACATTCGTAACTTGTGATTAAACTCTTAAACTCAAACCTATGAATATCACTCAACTTTATGTTGACTTTAGCATGTTTATCTCAGGTAACTAAACAAGATGGATCTGGATGGCACGGAGTGGGCAAAAGCATGACAAGAACCATAATAAACTACTTATTTTCCTTCAGAATAAAACACGTTCTTGACTTAATAATGTTATGTATCCCAGATATTTGGTATTTTAAAATAAATTTAATTTTAATACTTCACTTTGTGTTGTCTACTATGATTGTGACAAAGATCCTCGAAGTAATACCCCGAAAGTCTCCCGCTGACATGTTAAGTCTTCCGCTGTTAAAAACGACTTTTGGGGGTGTTACAGATTGGTATTCAGAGCCACGGTTATAGAGAACCAGATGTTTTAAACATTGGACTATAACTACACTTTAACTGGACCATTTTTACAAAATACCACTTCATGCTCTCCGTGCCTACAATCCAACATCTGGTAGAAAAGTTACTTCTCATTATTTCTTACTTATATAACTTGATATATGCTTACATGTTATGATTATGCTAATAACTATGTTTACTAACCGGGATTATTACAGTACCATGTCTTCCCAACCCAACTTCATTGTTTTGTTATCGGATTCGGAAACTGAGAGCTCTACACCTATTGTACCAACTCTTGCTCCAATGACTGTGTCACCTACAACAGATAAGAATAAGGAAAGTCAGCAATCCTCTACTTCACCTCAAGCATCATCTGGTCCAATCAGACGCAGTAAGCAAACTTCTCCATTCCAGCCTTATGAACCAGCCACAGCTGGAAAAGCTCTTTCATATGCTGAAGAAAAAGACATCTGGGATGATACTAAATGGAAAAAGGAAGTTGCTCCAACTGCAGAACCAGTGATACTACCTAGCATATTTTATCAGCAGACTACTACTGTACCAGTGACAATCAACAGTCCACCACCTGTGAAAACTTCCAGTGCTCCTCTACCTTATCAACCAAGGAATTACCAGATTCGTCCTACCTCCTCAGATCCTTACTATTATGCAAGAACCAACCATAAGGCTCGTAAGCGGGTCAATGCTCGCAAATGGTCATTTCTACTACCAATCCTTAAGTATTGGAGATCTCAAGAAGGTACTCCCACCAACAGAGAACTTGGTGAAAGATCATCATTTGCTGCATCCAAGGTCCTTCCAGTCACTGGAGAACCCATTCACCATACCATACCACTCTTGGCAGCTAGGTTAGTAAGACATGAAGACAGGTTAGACGCCATAGCCACCTTGGTGAACAACATCCCTAATGAACTAATAGAAGTCATGTCAGCTGAGATAGAACAACTTGTGATGGGACACCTAGAGACGGGAACCATAATTGAACAACTAAATACCCAATTTGGTGAAGCTATGGAATTCATCGGATTACTTTGCTCTGCTAACACCGTAAACAGGGACATCATGTGTGACATCGATCAAGCCCTCGACACCACAAGAGCCCAAGTCATGTCTCTGCGACGTGCACAACAAGAAACACAAGCTAGGGAGAGAGACCGAGACCAAATCATAGAAACCATGGCCGCCAAAATTCAGGAACTAGAACGTCGTCTTGATGATAACCAAGGAAAACCCTAGAATGCCATAGATTGTCGATGTAGCCTCACCCACATCACAGTAATAACTTGTATTTGAATGTCCTAGAAGATATGTCAACAAGAATAAATAAGTGATGTAAACTCAAAACGACAATCTAATCAATGATGTTATGTTTGCTTTATTTTCATAAGTGTTATGATATCGTATATTGCATCGTGATATATGTGACACTATTATAACTTTGAACCTATTGATGTTACTAAATAGTCTAACACAAGATGGTTATTATGAAAATTCTGAAAATATATTCTCATTTTTAGGAATATGGCACCTAAGAGAACCGTGACCACTACCTCAGCAGCAACCATGACCCCGGAAGAGATCCAACAAGCAATCACCAATGGAATCAATGCAGCCTTAGCCGAACAAGCAAATGCTAATGCACAACCGGCAAGAAATGTTGCTCCCGCTCCTCGCCAATGTACCTATAAAGACTTTATGGCTTGTCAGCCAACTTACTTCATGGGTACTGAAGGGATAACTAAACTTGCCCATTGGTTCGAGAGATGCGAAACGGTATTCCAAAGGAGTGGATGCTCAGAAAACAACAGGGTCACATTTGCCACAGGAACCTTAATGGATGACGCCTTGTCATGGTGGACCGCTACAACTCAAACTTTAGGTACCGAAGCAGCGTACCGACTCTCATGGACGGAATTCAAAGCTAAGATCCTAAAGAAGTACTGTCCTCGATCCGAAATAAGAAAACTGGAAGACGAATTCCATGTCCTTGCAGTCAAAGGAATCGATCTTAGGGCTTACAACAGGAGATTCCACGAGCTAATGGCATTATGTCCTTCTATCGTACCAGATTTAGAGAAAACTCTGGAGAAGTATATTGAAGGTCTTCCCCGGAATATTGAAGGAAACGTCACAGCATCCAACCCACCATCACTAGAAGTCGCAATGGAGTTAGCACAAAAACTCCTAGACCGCGAAATCAAGTGCAACGAACTCAAAAGAAAGCTCGATGACAGGAGAACCACCCACCACCAAAACCACAATCACTACCATAACGGCCATCGCAACAACAACCATCACCACAACAACAACTACAACAGGATCAACCAACAACAACACCAGAACAAGAACCCACATCGTCAACAACAGAACCAACGACAAGAACCTCCTAAGATATTTACGGCAACCAATGGCAATGGATATCAAGGTATTAAGCCACAGTGCAACCGATGCAAGCTTCATCACAATGGTGCTTGTACAGTGAAATGCCATAAATGCCAAAGGATAGGTCATGCCACAAAAGATTGTAGGACCCCTGCTACCGGCAGCAACCTACAACCAATAGCACCAACATGTTACTCATGCGGAGAAACCGGACACTTCAAGAACCGTTGTCCAAAGGGAAATGGTCAGAACACTGCACGAGCAAGAGCATACGTGATGGGAAATGAAAATGAACCACAAAACCCCGACGTTGTCACGGGTACGTTCTTATTAAATCATCATAATGCTAGAGTATTATTTGATTCTGGAGCAGATAAGAGCTTCGTGTCAGATACGTTTGCCCCTTTCATTAACTCTAACCCTTCTAAGCTAAAAACCACATACGAGATAGAAATGGCCAATGAGAACTTAATTAGCACCAACTCGGTTTTAAAAGATTGTACCATAACCCTCGTAGGAGAATCCTTTCCTATTGACCTGATGCCTGTCCAACTCGGTAGTTTTGATGCTATCATCGGAATGGATTGGTTATCCAAACATCATGCTAAGATTCATTGTGACGAGAAAGCCATACACATTCCTTTTAAGAATGAAACCCTCGTTATCCATGGCGACAAGAATAAAAACCGATACGGAATCATCTCATGCCTCAGAATGATAAAATACATGAACGAAGGATGTCAGGTATTCATGGTTCAGGTAACGGAAAGTAAGTTAACCAAGAAACAACTTAAAGATGTACCTATCGTTAAGGAATTCCCCGAAGTATTTCCTGAAGATCTACCCGGTCTTCCACCGACACGCCAAGTAGAGTTCCAAATTGAACTAGTGCCTGGAGCGGCACCAGTAGCAAAAGCACCTTACAGGTTGGCACCTTCCGAAATGGAGGAACTATCGGAACAACTAAAGGAATTATCCGATAAAGGTTTCATTAGACCAAGTTCATCACCTTGGGGAGCCCCAGTTCTATTTGTTAAAAAGAAAAACGGATCATTCCGAATGTGCATAGATTACCGAGAGTTAAACAAACTCACTATAAAGAACCGATATCCTTTACCTAGAATAGACGATTTATTTGATCAATTACAAGGATCGAGTGTATACTCGAAGATTGATCTAAGGTCGGGATACCATCAATTGAGAGTTCGGGAAGAAGATATTCCCAAGACAGCCTTCAGAACCCGTTATGGACACTATGAATTTCAGGTAATGCCATTTGGTCTAACAAACGCACCCGCTGTGTTTATGGACCTAATGAACCGAGTATGCAAGCCATATTTGGACAAATTCGTGATAGTGTTCATTGACGACATTCTGATCTACTCTCGTAACAAAGAGGAACATGCCAATCATTTGAGAACAATCCTAGAGTTACTTAGGAAGGAAAAGTTGTACGCGAAATTCTCAAAATGTGACTTTTGGATTCCCACGGTGCAATTTTTGGGACACGTAATCAATAGTCAAGGAATACACGTGGATCCTGCAAAAATAGAGGCAGTTAAAGAATGGTCATCACCTACAACTCCCACAGAAGTACGTCAATTTTTAGGTCTTGCAGGTTACTACCGGAGATTTATTGAAGGTTTCTCTAAAATCTCAAAACCATTGACCAAGTTGACCCAAAAGAACGAAAAGTACGTTTGGGGACAAGAAGCAGAATCAGCCTTCCAACTGTTAAAACAAAAGCTTTGTGAAGCTCCAATACTAGCATTGCCAGAAGGAAGCAAAGATTTCGTGCTATATTGTGACGCTTCGTACCATGGTTTAGGTGCAGTTTTGATACAACGGGATAAGGTAATAGCATATGCCTCACGTCAACTGAAGAAACATGAGGAAAATTACACAACCCATGATCTAGAACTAGGAGCAATAGTATTCGCTCTTAAATTATGGAGACACTATCTATACGGCACCAAGTGTATCGTGTTTACAGATCACAAAAGTCTTCAACACATCCTAGATCAAAAGGATCTAAACATGAGACAACGCCGTTGGTTAGAATTGCTTAGTGATTATGATTGTGAAATCCGTTATCACCCAGGAAAGGCTAATGTAGTAGCAGATGCATTAAGCCGAAAAGAAAGACCAAAACCTCTCAGGGTCAGATCGTTAGGCATGACTATTTGTTCACCCCTTCCAACACAAATCATTATCGCCCAGAGCGAGGCTCTCAAGAAAGAAAATCGACCAATTGAAAAGATTTTTGGTATGCCGGAAAACGAAAACGGATTTGTGAAAAGATCAAATGGAATGCTTTGTTTCAAGGAAAGAAGCTGGATTCCTCTCTTTGGAGGTATTCGTGACCTTATCATGCATGAATCTCACAAGTCAAAATACTCCATTCACCCAGGTTCCGACAAGATGTACCAAGATCTTAAGAAACTATATTGGTGGCCGAACATGAAAGCCGACATCGTTGAGTACGTCAGTAAATGTCTAACATGTTCAAGGGTAAAAGCAGAATACCAGAAACCCTCCGGATTACTCACCCAACCTGAACTCCCCATGTGGAAATGGGAACACATTACAATGGACTTCATCACCAAACTTCCCAAAACTTCTACTGGCTACGATACGATATGGGTTATCGTTGATCGTCTCACCAAGTCAGCTCATTTCCTACCAATCAAAGAAACTGATGAAATGAACACGCTTGCTCAGGTATATCTGAAGGAAATTGTATCACGACATGGAGTGCCGATTTCCATTATATCAGATCGCGACAGTCGTTTCACGTCTCATTTTTGGAAATCATTGCAAAAAGCTTTAGGAACAAAGCTGGATATGAGCACAGCCTATCACCCACAAACCGATGGTCAAAGTGAGAGAACAATACAAACCTTAGAAGATATGCTACGCGCTTGTGTTATAGACTTCGGAAAAGGTTGGGACAAACACTTACCATTAGCAGAATTCTCATACAACAACAGTTATCATACCAGTATCAAGGCAGCACCATTCGAAGCACTTTACGGTAGAAAGTGTAGATCGCCCGTTTGCTGGGCAGAAGTCGGAGAAGTACAACTCACAGGACCGGATCTAGTTCATGAGACAACCGAGAAAATCATCAAAATCAAACAACGTTTACAAACCGCTAGAGACCGACAGAAAAGTTACGCCGACCTAAAAAGAAAACCCATGGAATTTCAGATTGGAGATAAAGTTATGTTAAAAGTATCACCATGGAGAGGAATGATACGATTCGGAAAGAGGGGAAAGTTAAACCCAAGATACATCGGTCCATTCAAAATCCTAGAAAGAATTGGACCCATGGCATATAAACTTGAACTACCCGAGGAACTTAGCCGAATTCACAACACTTTTCATGTGTCAAATCTCAAGAAGTGTTTATCCGATGAATCTTTGGTCATTCCATTGAAAGAATTACAACTTGATGACAAACTCGTTTTTACCGAGGAACCAGTAGAAATCATGGATAGAGAAGTCAAACAACTAAAACAAAACCGTATCCCTATCATAAAAGTTCGATGGGACTCTAAACG
>JARVZY010010440.1:0-25630 GCA_030686995.1 Artemisia argyi | reverse complement strand
AAGTTAAAATGGGTAGGATTGGAAAACTACAAACCTTGACAGTTAACTGTCAAGGTGAATCAAATGGTGTTTTGACTTTTGGGTGAACAAGGACTAAATCCTATGACTAAAATGACTTACTTTTATCTACTATGAGTTACTTCCACAGAAAGTGACAACAAAACCTTCATGGAACACAGTGAAGGGTGCTATACCAAACACCCCCTTATAAACTGAAATAAGGGTTTAATGAAGCAAAATGAGAGATTAAGCTAATAGATTGACAAAGTAACTTACACTAGGCTATTATGGAATCAAATAAACATAAATGAACAATGATCAACCATTAAAACTACAAATCACAAGGTTATGCAGTTTTAGGCTAAACTTGAAATGGAAACTTACAATGATTTCTGTGTATCAAAACAAAGGTTTAAACATTCACTTCTGTCCTAACATCTCCCTGAGATTCTAACCCATATGCCATTCATTATCAACCTTGCTCACTGTTCATCATCCTTCTCCATTAGTTTTCATATATTTTTCTATTTAATGTGATTTTTCAGATTTTTAAAAGCAAAAAGGTTCACAGACCCTTAAAAACTATGAAATTCATTCAAATAAGCTTAACTAAACTTAAAGAAACTCTACACAACAGCTTTGAATACTTTGAGAGCTAATTATGGAAATTTGCAATTTCAACTGATATGAAATACAATTTGTAACTTGAAATTGAAATTCTTGATTAAGTTAAGTTTTCATTACACTGGAAACATAGAATACAAACTTTTTCAAACTAAAAATTACACAAGACAATGAAAATTTAACACTAATTAGGTCTAATATTACCCTACGCTACTGCTAATACTAATCCCCTTCATTCTTCACTTTTCTTTTTCTTTTATAGTCCCTGCAGTCTCTCTCTATCTTTCCCACAACTCTTTAGAGCCCTTGGATGAGCCAATTAGATCATGGCCGTTTGATTTGGTTTAGGCGGGAAAAAGAGTTTAGGCAGTTGGGGTTATCTTGGAGGGATTTCAGGGCATTAAATGCTCTTTGGAGTTATTGGTGAGCTGGGGGGGGACAAAGGATGGGTGTAGAGCAGAGGAGGGGGGAGGTGACTTGTGGAGTTGGTGTTTGCAGAAAACAAGTGGGAAGGGTGGAAGTTTGACTTTGGGGGGGTCAACAAAGGTAATAAAAAAAAACGGGAGTGTTTTATTTATTTTGGTGGTGGGCTTTTGTATGGGCTGAGGGTGTGGGGATGGATGGGCTGTGGTGATATAAGGTTGGGTTTTGGTTTTGGACTAAGATAATAAAAGGGAATCCGTTTGGTGTTGTATATAATCACAAGGACTATTTTGTAAAATTTGAAAACACAAGGGCTGATTTTGTAATTTTCCAAAAGTAGTCATAAGGACTAATCTTGCCAAACACCAATAACTAAAGGACCAAAATTTGAAATCCCGGGGTCCTTTTATGTCAAATTTGAAAGTTCAGGGACCAAAACCGTAATTTCTCCAAACATTTTACCCAAAGACTAAAAATGGCTTTTGTGACTTTCCCAAGGACCAAAAGTGATTTTTCTTTCAAAATTATCCCACCAGGGACTGAATCTGCCAATTATTGAAACTCCAGGGACCAAACTGTAAATTTCCAAAACTTTTGAGATTTTTCACCAAAGGACTAAATATGACATTTTATGATTTTAAAATGACCTTTGGTGATAATTTTCTGAAAGTTGAGGGATTGAAACTGCCAATTTTGCAAACTTTGTGCGTTTTTCATCTGTTTTTGCTCATTTTGCATCTAAAACATATAAAACACGATTTTAAAATATTTTTAGTATTTTGATGCATTTCTGAGTGTTTTTGTATGTTTTGCAGTTCAGATTAGACCAAAAATGATGAGTGTTTGAGCACTCATCAAGGATCTTGGTCACCTCTTCTAGATCTGTTACGTGTACGACGCTGTTCACGCGACATTGTAACTGGAAAAGATAAAAGCAAAGGCAGTAAGCAAATGCAAAAGAATTTAACAGAGTATGTTTATTTGGTTTTTCTATCTAGTTTTTTAAAAAAACGAAACCTTGACATGGCTGTACGTGACCATCTGTTTGCACATTTAAATTGCAGGGCGGCGATATCGCAGCAAAGGTTTGAGGATCCTCATTAGATGAATGGCCTGGAGCTTGAGACACATAGGGCCCCGTAACATGGCCAAGTATAATCCCACTCATCTCATCATGCATTATAAGAATGGTTTCCTCGCCTGCAATAGATAGAAATACCCAAGCCTTTAACCCTGAAAATAACAATCGAAACAGCAAATGAAATGCAAAAAGGAATGTAAATTACATAGCAACTCTGCATCAGTAGCTTCTGAAGACAATGTAGAACTCGGCCTTTCCGGAACAAACTGACTTTCATTACAAACCTCATACATTTTCCGTTGCCCTCTATCTATAAAATTTGATGGCACATCTAAATTAGAAGTGCCTTCAGCCTGCCTTTGTTGCACACCGTATTCACCTGGAATACATGAAAAGGAAGTTTCTTTAAAACACAACAATGGTTAAAAAGGTAAGGAATAGGACATAAACGGTAAAGCACAACAAACATGATACGCACCCGTTATTCGTACAAGTGGACTGATAATGGCATAACATTCAAAATCTGAGCTACAGCCTTCAACCGCTTCTCTATCGGGCACATGCAACATACTTTGAAAGGGTTGTTTCAAAAACACAGGATCTATGTGATCACATTCACACTCAACAATAAAGGTGTCACGTTCTTTCCTGGCCCCCGTGTTTTGGTGTTGCACAGAATGACTGTCCGAAGAAACATGGCTAGTAACAGGTCTGTCCTTACAGACCCTCTTACTAAGCGAATCTAAACATACGTCAACACTACCTATAGCAGTTACCATGTTGTCCAAGCCTAAATCTAAAGTAGCACATTCCTTTTCTTCAGGAAAATGAGCAATATCTACATGGTCTAAAGAAGGCACACAGGTAACCCTACGTATGGCCCTTTTTTTAGTCTTCATATTATACAGATCTAACCCCATTGAATTTGGCACAGATACAGGGAAAGAGAAATGGCAAAAAAAACAGATGAATCACAGAAAGATGTATTTATAAGCATCATACATAGAGCAAATATTCATAAAGCAAATGTAGACACATCCAAGGATCAGCAACAATGCATGCATGCAAGGCAAAAAAAAAAAGGTCAAAAGAATGAACACCATAAGCATGTATAAGGGAAGAAAAACATGCAACCAACCTTTTCCAAGTGATCTTCAACTAGCTGGAAATTTTTTGTCCTTTTTTTTCCATGTTTTTTTGGTTTCTCAAGAATTTGTGCTGCAAACATTCACCACTTCAAGAGAATGTTGGAGCATAGAAACTTCTATTAGTACTTGCACCAAGCAAACACACGTGCAACATTGTACTTATTCAAAGATCATCCACAAAAAAGTCATGGTTTGGTAGAAAAAGTAAAGATAAGGCTTTGGATTATAGACACGTTTCATAAGTTAGTACTATGTATTTGCAAAGTATACCGAGGTATATATTATACATATACGTATTTGGTATAACATACACTGGGCCATTAACTCTACCAAGGTGGGCCTAAACATTGCAAGACAGTCTTGGTGTAACTGGGCTACATGAACTGGGCCAAAAAAGGGCGGGAAAACGGATGCCAAAACGGCACCGTTTCCCTTGTGGTTTAATATAAACTTATAATCCCTAGTGGGTTTGGTGGAAAAATACTTCTAATGTGTTTATGTTTAGTAATTTATATTATAGTACTTCATTACATTTCAAGGAAAACATGATAACAAAAGTTGTTTATCTCCAAGACGAAATTCACCACTTAATCTAAGATAGCATCATTGTCGTTCACACGTTTTTGTCCAAGCTAATGATCCGATTAAGGAATCAAATCCAGAGTCAACTTGAAAATGACAAGTGTTATTTGATATATCACCATCTACGCGTTTTATAATGCAAATGTGTTATGATTTAATCACTTACGTGTATCCTATTAAAAACAGTCTAAATGTATGTACTTTCAGTATGTATATTCAAAAATAGTTGTTGGAATAATCATGTCAAATCATTTCATTACTTCTAGATTTAAATAGGTAAACGGATACGGTTTTTCTGATTTATGTTATCCAAAAATTACGGCTTTTTTATTCAGATACACGCTGACGGAGGTATTTTCGTGATTGTATCCGACCCTTCCCTAACCACTTTCAAATGTATACCCAGTGATTTTTAAACCCTTGACCTCTTGCGAGGAGGTCAAATGTCTCACCACTAGGCAGGGGCGGAGCTAAAAATTTTTTGTCGAGAAGGCACACTTTGATAAATTTTAAAAACTACACTATAGATTGGTACTTAGGCGGGGCAAATTACGAGAAAAGCCAAATATTTTTGAAGCAGAGGTGATGGTTATACAGAAGCAGAGGTGAGAAAACTGGCCGGCTCAGACCATGGATCCAAATGAACTCGGGCTCAAATGAACACGGGTCAAACGAGCTCATGTTATACGAATCGCTTTAGAAAAAGCCTAAAACGACGAACAAATTTCTTCAAACCTAACACCTCATTTATATTTAAATAATTAAATATTTTATATTTATAAGTTTGTTTTTTTAAACAATTGCAATGTTCTCCAATTAAAATAAGTATGGTCCGTTAATTCTCATTTAACTTTTGAAAAGGCCATACATGACCATTTCAAAAAAAAAAAAAAAAAAAAAAAAAAAAAAAAAAAAAAAAAAAAAGCCAAATCTCTCCAAAATTTTTACAAATTAGCCCATAAAAGCTTATTTTTATTTTGGATAAAGATCGTCTCATGTTCATTTGGACATAAGAGGTAATGTTGTGCTTTTGTGATTGTACATTTGAATTAAAATAATGTTGTGGTTATTTTGCAATAATGATACTGTATCATCATAAAATTGCAACATTATCTCTCATGTTCAAATAAACATGAGAGGATCCCATCATTTTATTTTTATGATTTTTGACATAAATTGTCACCTATAGCTCAAGCTTGTATATAAAAAACATTATAACATGCATAATTTGGTGAATGGCAAAACGTGTGTCTAAAGAGAATAATGTAAAAGCAAAGACAAATACAAACACGAACTCAACCCCCCACTAAATGAATTTCTAACCAATTGGAGTTGGTGACTTGGTTGTTTACAAAGTGGAATATGCACTTGTGGCCTTCAATATCACTCTCATATGAAATCAAATAGTTTGTTATGCCCATCTTCACTTTGCTTCCTACATCTGTCACGCATGCTTTATCCTGCATACTTGCTTTTTAGACCAAGTTGTAGTATAACAAACATGTTTTAATCAGTTTGAATTCTATATTGATAGAATGATAATGGTTAAGTGGAAGAAGATATCGGATTGCTAATAATCCATCATTTGTGGTACTCGTGACAAGTGTTTGAATACATTCCTTTGCCGACTCTTCTCAGATATGTTGAGTAGATAATATATTTATTTACACCTAGAGTTAGCACGCGAATCGCCCTGTGGAAATCCTAAGGTGAAGAAATAAACATTACATTTTACATAACATGATAAGTAACCTTACAGACATCCAAGATCATTTTGTAAATAATTTTTCTGGGAATACATGTATGTCCGTGTGAATGTGTAAACATGCCATAATACTAATATGAAACTTATGTTTCTTCTAAGCGTACACTAACATGCATTTAACGTTTCAATAAATCAATAGTAAATGGGTCTATAACGAAACGATTTTGCTAATATGTACCTACCGAGTACATACACTCTTGCCATATGCAGAAACAATTGATGTTAACAAACGTATGGGCAACATTTGATGTTAACTTGGCAACTGCTGGTTTTGTCTGGCAGCATAATTTTTTTACTTCCAAACTTATAATTTGCAATTTAAAACTTTAAAAGAAACTGCTTTGTATGTAGAACAAAGACACTCATACCATATTAGTTTGTAAAAGCTAATTAGACAACACAATGTATGTTAATTTATGTCTCATCAAGTTTTTATAAAGTGATTACCAATCTTCTATGGTTACTTATTTACATATTATAATAAAACATTAATCAATCATGTCGTTCAAAATCATTCTATACTAGGTTAGCTGAATAACCAAACATAAATCGTACTAATAAGATGATTATATACTTTCGGTGTCAATAGTTTACTGTTCTTTCTTTCATCTTAATCACTTATTAATAGTTTACTGTTCTTTCTTTAATCTCGCTCTCATTGTCAAACTTTTCTTCTTTCATCTTAATCACTCATACAACCAATCACGAGTCATAACATTTCAGCAACCATTTTGACTATTTGTAATTTGTGAGGGATGAAGTAGTGACAAGTGTAGATATGTGAACAAGCTGACATTTTGTCAAAAGTGGAAGAAACTTTACTGAAATGTTTAAGATAATTGTGCATGGACAGCCACATCAAATAGCTAGAGAGCACCAGCACCCAACACCACTACCACCAGTCAACCACTATCTTTCTATCTCAAATGAAACATCTCATCAAATCGTGTCGAAGCTACTAGAAATCTAGAATATTAAAGTTATTCAAACTTTTAAAACTTTTTAAGCTTTGCAATGCCTATAAATAGCCAAGGCCTCTTACTCTTGTTTGTACCACACAACTCACGATATTGTATTAGTCTTAAAACACATACATTGAGGTCCCGAGTTATCACATTGATTCAAAACATACACATTGCACAGTTACACACATAACAACAAAAAGCCAAGTATTGTAGTTATAGGAAGTACAAAGATGGCAAACTCAAAGATCATAGCGGTTGCATTTTTAGTGTTGTTCATTGTGGACCTTTCCTTCGCTGCTAGAATGTCTAAGAAGACTGGTGGTGGAGGTGGAGGTGGTGGACAAGGAGGAGGAGGAGGTGGTGGTTCTAGTGTTGGAGAGGATGGTCAGGGTTATGGGTCGGGTTATGGATCAGGAAGTGGCTCTGGATATGGAAGTGGTGGTGGAGGTAAGGGAGGAGGTGGTGGCGGAGGTGGAGGCGGTGGCGGAGGTGGTGGTGGTGGGTCAGGGAATGGTAGTGGGTCAGGTTCAGGTTATGGGTCTGGAAGTGGTTCAGGATATGGTTCAGGTGGTGGAAAGGGTGGAGGTGGTGGCGGAGGAGGCGGCGGTGGTGGTGGTGGAGGTGGTGGAAATGGGTCAGGAAGTGGCTCAGGATATGGGAGTGGTAGTGGCTCAGGATATGGCAGCGGCGGTGGGAAAAATGGTGGTGGTGGTGGTGGCGGCAGTGGTGGAGGTGGTGGAGGAGGAGGAGGGCGTAACGGGCAAGGTTCAGGATACGGGAGTGGCTCCGGATATGGAGAGGGATACGGATCAGGGAGCGGTGATTATGATCCATAAACTATTTCTTTTTTTCAAATAATGTGGCCATTACTCACAATTTAATTTCTTATATTATACTATGGGTTTAGTAACCCATGTAATAAATTACATCATATACATTACACTTTTCATCATATTTTCTTGTAAGAGAATTTGCATGTACTATTATACGAAGTAATTCATCTTGTGTATTCTGTTGTATTTGTATGCTCAAATTTTTTATTAATATGAAAGCCAAATTAAAAGGAAACGCTCATTGCAAGTGTACTCGTGACAAGTGTTTGAATACATTTCTTTGCCGACTCTTCTTCTCAGATATGTTGAGTGGATAATATATCTATTTACACCTAGAGTTAGCACGCGAATCGCCGTATGGAAATCCTAAGGTGAAGAAACAAACATTACATTTTGCATAACTTAATAAGTAACCTTACAGACATCCAAGATCATTTTGTAAATAATTTTCTGGGAATGCAAGTGTGTCCGTGTGAATCTGTAATAATGCCAAAATAGTACTCCCTAATACGACATTTATGTTTCTTCTAAGTGTACGCTGACATGCATTTAACGTATCCATAAATCAATAGTAAATGGGTCTATAACGAAAAGGCTTTGCTAATATGAGCCTACTGAGTACATACACTAAGAAACACTTTGATGTTAACAAACATATGGACCCATTTGATGTTAACTTGGCAACTGCTGTTTTTGTCTCGCAGCATAATTTTTTACTTCCAAACTTCATAATTTATGCAGAACAAAGACAGTCATACCACATTAGTTTGTAAAAGCTTATTAGACAACACAATATATGTTAATTTATGTCTCATCAAGTTTTTGTAAACTGATTAAGTATCTTCTATGGTTACTTATTTACATATTATAATAAAACATTAATCAATCATGTTGTTCAGAATCATTCTATACTAGGTTAGCCGAATAACCAAACGTAAATCTTACTAATAAAATGATTATATACTCTCATTGTCAAACTGTTCTTTCTTTCATCTTAATCACATATTAATAGTTTACTGTTCTTTCTTTAATCTCGCTCTCATTGTCAAACTTTTCTTCTTTCATCTTAATCACTTATATAATCTTACTAATAAAATGATTATATACTCTCATTGTCAAACTGTTCTTTCTTTCATCTTAATCACTTATTAATAGTTTACTGTTCTTTCTTTAATCTCGCTCTCATTGTCAAACTTTTCTTCTTTCATCTTAATCACTCATACAACCAACCACGAGTCATAACATTTCAGCAACCATTTTGACTATTTGTAATTTGTGAGGGATGAAATAGTGACAAGTGTAGATATGTGAACAAGCTGACATTTTGTCAAAAGTGGAAGAAACTTTACTGAAATGTTTATGATAATTGTGCATGGACAGCCACATCAAATAGCTAGAGAGCACCAGCACCCAACACCACTACCACCAGTCCACCACTATCTTTCTATTTCAAATGAAACATCTCATCAAATCGTGTCGAAGCTACTAGAAATCTAGAATATTAAAGTTATTCAAACTTTTAAAACTTTTTAAGCTTTGCAATGCCTATAAATAGCCAAGGCCTCTTACTCTTGTTTGTATCACACAACTCACGATATTGTATTAGTCTTAAAACACATACATTGAGGTCCCGAGTTATATCACATTGATTCAAAACATACACATTGCACAGTTACACACTCAACATAAAGTCAAGTATTGTAGTTATAGGAAGTACGAAGATGGCAAACTCAAAGATCATAGCGGTTGCATTTTTGGTTTTGTTCATTGTGGACCTTTCCTTCGCTGCTAGAATGTCTAAGAAGACTGGTGGTGGAGGTGGAGGTGGAGGTGGTGGACAAGGAGGAGGAGGTGGTGGTTCTAGTGTTGGAGAGGATGGCCAGGGTTATGGGTCGGGTTATGGATCAGGGAGTGGCTCTGGATATGGAAGTGGTGGTGGAGGTAAGGGAGGAGGTGGTGGTGGAGGTGGAGGCGGTGGCGGAGGTGGTGGTGGTGGTGGTGGGTCAGGGAATGGTAGTGGGTCAGGTTCAGGTTATGGGTCTGGAAGTGGTTCAGGATATGGTTCAGGTGGTGGAAAGGGTGGAGGTGGTGGCGGAGGAGGCGGAGGCGGCGGCGGTGGTGGTGGAGGTGGCGGAAATGGGTCAGGAAGTGGCTCAGGATATGGGAGTGGTAGTGGCTCAGGATATGGCAGCGGCGGTGGGAAAAATGGCGGTGGTGGTGGTGGCGGTGGCAGCGGTGGAGGTGGTGGAGGTGGAGGAGGGCGTAACGGGCAAGGTTCAGGATACGGGAGTGGCTCCGGATATGGAGAGGGATACGGATCAGGGAACGGTGATTATGATCCATAAACTATTTTCCCCCCAAATAATGTGGCCATTACTCACAATTTAATTTCTTACATTATACTATGGGTTTAGTAACCCATGTAATAAATTACATCATATACATTACACTTCTCATCATATTTTCTTGTAAGAGAATTTGCATGTACTATTATACGAAGTAAGTAATTCATCTTGTGTATTCTGTTGTATTTGTATGCTCAAATTTTTTATTAATATGAAAGCCAAATTAAAAGGAAACGCTCATTGCAAGTGTACTCGTGACAAGTGTTTGAATACATTTCTTTGCCGACTCTTCTTCTCAAATATGTTGAGTGGATAATATATTTATTTACACCTAGAGTTAGCACGCGAATCGCCGTATGGAAATCCTAAGGTGAAGAAACAAACATTACATTTTGCATAACTTAATAAGTAACCTTACAGATATCCAAGATCATTTTGTAAATAATTTTCTGGGAATGCCAGTGTGTCCGTGTGAATCTGTAAACATGCCAAAATA
This sequence comes from Artemisia argyi, assembly GCA_030686995.1. NCBI lineage: Eukaryota > Viridiplantae > Streptophyta > Magnoliopsida > Asterales > Asteraceae > Artemisia > Artemisia argyi. The sequence continues at coordinate 15,368 of JARVZY010010440.1, read as the reverse complement.
GTACTCCCTAATACGACATTTATGTTTCTTCTAAGTGTACGCTGACATGCATTTAACGTTTCCATAAATCAATAGTAAATGGGTCTATAACGAAAGGGTTTTGCTAATATGTGACTAACGAGTACATACACTCAGAAACAATTGATGTTAACAAATGTATACATTTGATGTTAACTTGGCAACTGCTGTTTTTGTCTTGCAGCATAATTTTTTACTTCCAAACTTATAATTTGCAATTTAAAACTTTAATAGAATCTGCTTTGTATGCAGAACAAAGACAGTCAAACCATATTAGTTTGTAAAACCTTACTAGACAACACAATATATGTTAACTTATGTGGTTACTTATTTACATATTATAATAAAATATTAATCAATCACGTCGTTCAAAATCATTCTATACTAGGTTAGCTGAATAACCAAAAGTAAATCGTACTAATAAGATGATTGCCTTTCCCAAAAAAAAAAATGATTATATACTCTCATTGTCAAACTGTTCTTTCTTTCATCTTAATCACTTATTGTGATAGCTTACTGTTCTTTCTTTCATCTTAATCACTCATACAACCAATCACGAGTCATAACATTTCAGCAACCATTTTGACTATTTGTAATTTGTGAGGGATGAAGTAGTGACAAGTGTAGATATGTGAACAAGCTGACATTTTGTCAAAAGTGGAAGAAACTTTACTGAAATGTTTAAGATAATTGTGCATGGACAGCCACATCAAATAGCTAGAGAGCACCAGCACCCAACACCACTACCACCAATCAACCACTATCTTTCTATCTCAAATGAAACATCTCATCAAATCGTGTCGAAGCTACTAGAAATCTAGAATATTAAAGTTATTCAAACTTTTAAAACTTTTTAAGCTTTGCAATGCCTATAAATAGCCAAGGCCTCTTACTCTTGTTTGTACCACACAACTCACGATATTGTATTAGTCTTAAAACACATACATTGAGGTCCCGAGTTATCACATTGATTCAAAACATACACATTGCACAGTTACACACATAACAACAAAAAGCCAAGTATTGTAGTTATAGGAAGTACAAAGATGGCAAACTCAAAGATCATAGCGGTTGCATTTTTAGTGTTGTTCATTGTGGACCTTTCCTTCGCTGCTAGAATGTCTAAGAAGACTGGTGGTGGAGGTGGAGGTGGTGGACAAGGAGGAGGAGGAGGAGGAGGAGGTGGTGGTTCTAGTGTTGGAGAGGATGGTCAGGGTTATGGGTCGGGTTATGGATCAGGAAGTGGCTCTGGATATGGAAGTGGTGGTGGAGGTAAGGGAGGAGGTGGTGGCGGAGGTGGAGGCGGTGGCGGAGGTGGTGGTGGTGGGTCAGGGAATGGTAGTGGGTCAGGTTCAGGTTATGGGTCTGGAAGTGGTTCAGGATATGGTTCAGGTGGTGGAAAGGGTGGAGGTGGTGGCGGAGGAGGCGGAGGTGGTGGTGGAGGTGGTGGTGGTGGGAATGGGTCAGGAAGTGGCTCAGGATATGGGAGTGGTAGCGGCTCAGGATATGGCAGCGGCGGTGGGAAAAAAAGTGGTGGTGGTGGTGGCGGCGGCAGCGGTGGAGGTGGTGGAGGAGGAGGAGGGCGTAACGGGCAAGGTTCGGGATACGGGAGTGGCTCTGGATATGGAAAGGGATACGGATCAGGGAACAGTGATTATGGTGGCTATGATCCATAAACTATTTCTTTTTCAAATAATGTGGCCATTACTCGCAATTTAATTTCTTATATTATACTATGGCGTTGCGCATTAGTAACCCATGTAATAGATTGCATCATATACACTACACTAGTACACTTTTCATCATATTTTCTTGTAAGAGACGCATGTACTAATTATACAAAGTAATTCATCTTGTGTATTCTGTTGTATTTGTATGCTCAAATTTTTTATTAATATGAAAGCCAAATTAAAAGGAAATGCTCATTGCGTAAGATGTTAAGATCTCAATTTAACAAAAGATACTAACAATGCATTTCATGAACTTAAGCCTCCTGAACCTATACTACAATAAAACTGATCTATGGCAAATGCTATGTTCTGTTTTCTAGTTTTCCAGTGATTTTAAGATGGTTTTGGTGACAATCCGTGGTACAGACTTTAAACATCATGCGCATAGAAACACTATAGGTGAGATGTATTTCATATTCTAAAGGCGACAGAAAGGGAAAACCTCAAAAAGATGCTTTATCAGGTCTCAGGAGTTGAAGCTGGTGGTGGAGACGAAGGTGAAGGAACCTTGTGCACTATCATGGCCTCTGCTACACTGATTTGCCTTTGTGACCCAGTGATGGTTAGTTTCCTGCAAGATAATGAATAATTAATTGAGGTGACAACCAAGAAACTAAGAAAGGAGCAAGTATTTTAATTTTGGTATTGAGAAAGGAATTATCTCTAACAAGCTACATACCTATCAGTTGTTCCATGTATGAAATCACCTCTTCCAGAAATCTGAATCCTAGCTCCACTAATCTGAAATGAGAGATTGAGAGTATAATAAGAACAACAATGGCGCATAACGAGCCAAAAGGTGCACCTCCATGCTTACCTGAGTAATTTCTGCAATATTTCTACCACTACGGCCAACAACAATCCCTACATGCTCATCCGCAATAGCCAGAGTCACTGATTTGGTGATGTCCTCCTGCAAAATACGAGGACAGTTTCTGTAAATTGAACTGTACTGGAACATCATAAATTTCCTTGCTACAACTAGAGCTTGAGAAAATAGGCGGGTTGGGCTGACCCATAACACTTTTTGTCCATAATTTTACTTTTTTTTATTTATTAGTAAATAGTGTGTCAAATATTATAACACTTGTACTGTAACAATAATTAGAGTATTAAACTTTTTTTTTTTTTTTGATACAATGATTTAGTAGGTTTTACGCTAAACATATACACTTTGGACTCCTTTCAACATGTCAACCATTTCCTTTTTAAGGAACTCTTTGTATCTCACTATTTTACCCTTTTGACCCATTTGAGATAAACCATAACGCGAATTGATACATTCATAAGCAAATGGGTTGAAACTGTCGCCTCAACTTCAATCTACTTATCCAAATAATGAAGTTCAATACTAGTAATAAAAAAGGGAGTGCCTCTGCTTCATGATACTATTAAAAGCAGACACAAACGGGAACAAAGAGAAAGAAACATACGGCTATTTAGCCGAATGTAGATACACGTTAGAGTTGATGACATTGTGAATATATCATTTGCTTCAAATACAATTGCATTACCAATCCAAATATACAAACAATTATTTATATTCAAAGGACATCAAACACCAAATTAAGTTGAACGCCCATGCATTTTCTCTTGCAGACTGATGTGACAAAACAATTGTTAATTTCCTTTAAAAAAAAACTCATGATCATTTTATATTTATAGTGCTGTAAAATCACCAAGTATCAGGAATGAATTAACAGTTCACATATGGATAGTTAATTTAACAGAGAGAAAACTACGCAGAAAGTAATTAACCTTATTGTTCTGAAACTGGTTGTTCTGAAATTTCTTACCACCCCCATATGGTCCATAGTTTGGCACACCGTGAGGTTCTGCAGAAGCAGACAAACGAAACAGGAATAAGCAAATGGACAAATCTATACTATTAGAAGTTTAGCTAAAAAGTCACAATCGACAGTCATTCTCTTTTCAATCTTACAATTTAAAATAAGATCCCATATATGTGTTTGAGTGTTTACTGTGAATTTATAATCATATAATGGAATTCAGTAGAGATGTCTCAGCTGTCACTTGATCCAGCTAAATCGTTTAGCCTATGAGGTTGAGCTACGAGCCACTAGAGTTCCTACAGCGTCAAAACCAAATCACTCTAGTCATCACGTATTTTCTGTCCTTGGGCTTTAGGTCTCGGACTCTTTTTTGAAGTTGCATCTAATATGGTTTCCAATCGGGTTTGCTCTGAAAATTGGTTTTGCCACAGGGTTTTGGACATTGACATTTATTAAGTATTGTCATGTGAGTCACTCTTTTCAAGTAATATCAAATTATCAATAGTTTCCAATAGGAACATAAGTGCATATCAGAATAACATGAGAATATAATTATAAAAGAGAGAGCCTACGTGCATATGGAAATGGGGGGCCGATAGATTGTATGTAGTTAAGATCTTCTGACAATCTTGATAGAATCAGATTAGTAGCTACCATCTGCTGCTGTAAGGTGCCAGATACCGTTACCAATCTATCATTTAATCCAATATAGCTGTTATCCTGAGGGGATATCTTAATGTTAGCTTCAGAATCTTCAATGAAAGACCTGCAAAACGACAGATCAAAATAACAAGTTTGCATAAGCTTTGAAATGTCCATAGACCACATAACTACCCAAAAGGGACAAATTTTTTGAGGCACACGAGTGAAGTGGGTTAACAGCATATAAGTTTACTGCATGACTGTATATGACATCTCTGATTATAATCATCACTACCACCTATTGTAATAAAGTTGTACACAAGAAAAACGTTACTGGCTTCTTCCAGCACCTACTTTTAAACTTCTCGGAAGAAATGTATATTAGCTGATGAAATAGTAGTTGTTTTTTCTTCTTTAGTACCGTCGATGGTTCCAATCCCTTCCTTTTCATTGGAATAATTTGGTATTTACCCAAATCGAGATGATACTGTATTTAAATGCTTAATACAAAGTAATCATTCTAAAGTTCGGGAGAACTTAAGCGTTTCACCAAGAAGATAAGCATCATCCACAAGTTCTAGGACAACAAATACTGACTAGAAATCAAAATTCAATCTGAACACGGGTTCAGACTTAACCACATACACTCAGACCCATGATAAGCCTATAAGCCATAAGTAAATCAAAATATTGCACAATATCAAGCTGTTTTCTTAATTATACAAGCTGTTTAGATGGTTGTTTCACAATTTCCTAATGGACAATCTATAATTAAAATTGATTCACGTAAACAGAGATCATTCAATACTATGTAACTTTTTTCTCCATAGAAACTGCCTTCAGGAAGTGGTAGCACAAAGATGTAGCGTATCAAACTAATCAAAGTAGCAGATATAATTTAGTGAGTAGCATTCTTACTTTATCATGGATCCCCCTTTGCCAATGATTCCACCACAAGAGCCATTCGGTACGAGTAGCCTAAGTTTAGTTCTTGGTTCAGCATCCTTGCTATCTTTAGCATTAAACTAATCAACAATACACATTACGTTTTTAGAGAATCACTCGTGTAATCAAGTAATCAACTAAACGTAAGCTGAGTAATGAGGAGTACCTCATTTACCAACTTAGTTAGGATAAGTTCAAAGGCATCAAGAACTTCATCTAATGTTCCAGATACCATAATAATTCTATCAGATGTTCCTGGATAATACTCATAGCTCCGTGACAACTGAATCCGTGCATTAGATCGCGATTGGAAATCAGATATTGTTGATCCACCCTTTCCAATAATTGAACCAGCTTCGCCGTTTGATGCAAGAAACCTCAGATATGTGGTGTCTGTGTAGTCTTTGACATAAAACAGAATCATTACGAAACCATGTCAATGTAACAAAGGCTAATACTCAACTATCCATCTTCGATATCCTCACTAGAAAATGAAACTTTTATATCAGAAAACGGAAAAATGAACCAGGCGAAAGTGAACTTGAACAAATTTCAAGTCTCTTCAGCACAGTGCATTAAATTGAGACAGTATGTCCTTAAACATAAAACTTAAGTCATGCAAACAGATCGAGAAACTAGTGATCAACTTTCCTCTAGTTACCAAATGTCCGTAGTGGTAAATACGTACTAAATAGTGATCTGTGCGGAAATATATACCTAGAAAAACAAATAGCTATCTACTTGTTTATTAATTTTGTAACAGCGAGCGACTAGCTGGCCTTGTTAGATATAAAATTAAATATAGCCAGCGTTTCTAGAAACAGAACTAAATTTCCTAGAATTCGTTAGTTTTTACTGATTTTATCACAATAGTTCAAACATAACACACGAACCACTAACTAAACTGTAGTAAATCTCTTGCATGACTCACATAGTCACATTCACAACACGTTTTTCAGATGCAAATTCGATCATACTACTAAGGCGCCAGTAATGAGACATCAGATCAAAACTAGTGAGAAATAACTAACCGAAATATAGAACTATCATTTCACTAATCTAATACACTTTATACGTAATGAGTATCTATCTACAGTAAGCATCTTCATTCAAATCTATCTATCGACTATCAACGTATATCTACAAACCTAATCAACACACATTTAACATTTCATTAATGACGTCACAACTAGTATAAATTCTAGAATCTTCACGATAATATCTACACAAACTAAACATACTTATGCAAGCCTAATCTACATACATTTCAATAATGACGTCACAACTAGTATAAATTCGAAAATCATCACGATTACATCTACATAAAGTCATAAACTACTAGCCTAATCTACATACACTTCATTAATGACGTCATAACTAATCCGTAGTATAAATTCGAAAATTATCACTCTATAGAAATAAACCTAATCAACATACATTTGTCATAACTAGTATAAATATCTAGAATCGTTAAAATTAAATTTATACATTCATTTCTACAATTTAGTTACTAAATACAGTATAACAAAATAAATAAAAGCTAAATATTATAAATAAATAAAAGGATAATGACATTAACAATACCTGAAGCAGGAGGAGGTTGCGATTTGTGAGGTGAAGATAGCGCCGGTGAAGCTACGTCGTTGAATGAATCGTAACTGACGGCTGACGTCACCATTCCGTTAGTGTGTGTGTTTGTGTGTGTGGAGTTTAAAGAGTGAAAGTGAGGGAATTGAAATGAGAGTTTAAGAAGGGGACAGGTTATCTCCCTTTAAGAAGAGCCATTCTAATTTCAATCATCCAAATTAAATACGGAGTATTTCTTTATTAATTTTTTTTTTAAATGAAAAATAAATAATTATTTTAAGCACTAGTTATAATGCCCGCGCACGCGCGAGTTTTTTAAAATTTTTTGAATCATATATTTTTATTTATTAAAAAATAAATAATTTAATCTTTGTTTTGTTTGATTTATGATATTTAATTATAGTTTTTTATTATTAAATATAATTATTTAAAAATTTTAATCCTATTATTAATTGCATCTTATCTATATTTTTTGTATTTATCTTCTACTTGTGTTAATTGCATCTTATCTATATTTTTTGTACTTATCTTTTACTTGTGTTATGGATAAATATAAAATTTTACCTAATAAGAAAATAATATTTTTTTTAAATACAATTATTACTAAATAAGGTATGAATGCATTTTTTTAAAATGGAAAATTCCCAATAGGGGTTTTGTTTTATTATATAAAAGATTCAGAAAAGAAAAAATATGAACTATAATTTTAAGATTGAGGGAGTACTTGATTAATATATATTGGTAATTGAAAAGAACATAAGTTATTTAGAAGTTACTTAGGGTTTGTCCTCGATACGTTAGGTCATGGTCATGGATTATGGTACATTGCTTAATTTAAACGGATAAATATACGAGATTTTCTTTGAGGACAAGTATTTGACATAAGTGTATGTGACCTAACTTATGTATTCTCGAGATTATTTCTTAACTCATTCTCAAAGAGGTTTGTACCTTAAATTTCTTGTGAGGACCATAAAGAGGGCTGTCTACTATATATGTTACCTTGGTGGTGGTTTATCGTGTTATTAAGTAAACATTTGCTCGTCGCTAGGCCAAAACCTACTATGTAATGTGAGACGGAAATTTATTTGTGAGTACGAGATGTACAAGTGCCTTTAAGACAATCCTTTCTTGAATTATTGATTCCATAATCATCCTGTCTTTAACACTTTGTTCTCCAGTTTCATAAAAGGAGAGAAAAAGGTTGGAAATGAAAGAAACAAAAAAATATTATGTTCTTGAGATTTATTAAAGAAAGAAAGGGACAGGAAAGGGGGTATCACGTGGGTGATTTTGCTCCAAAATGTTCTGTAACACCCCCAAATTTATGTTTGTAGCAGCGGAAAAGTTATTTGGGTGTTACAGGGAGGATCGAAGGTATAATCTCATAAAACGGCTTAAAAGAAACGTTTTGAAAGTTATTTGTCATTCAAAATAATATTATTGATAAAAGATGAACCATTTGATTTAGAATCTTATTAAAAGATATAAAGGCTTGAAAGAATGACATATTTGATTTTTACACCATTTTAATTTATCAGAGTGATAAATGCCCGCTCCGTGTCTTGTCCTGCTCCGTTAAATTACCTGAGATACACATGCTTAAAAGTGTCAACACAAAGGTTGGTGAGTTCATAGAGTTTTATGAAAAACCGTTTATTTCAATAGATTTCAGGAATATTTGATAATAATAAATACTAACAGTGATAGAACAAGTATTGAGTGATGTTGATTATAATCACAGATAAATCATATAGATATTCAATCAAATTCAAATAAGGGATCAATAATTCTAACATGAGATGGAAACTCATGATGCTAATTTAATGAGATATATAATTCAAGTCTGGTCAAATACCTATACAGTTGTATCTAAATATATGTTGAAAACATACATTTCCCTTATGGATATTGCCCCAAGCCTCATGACACGCAAAACGTTAACAAAAGAGGTGATTATCAAGTCAATGATAATATTGCCCTCTTGTAATAGGTGATTTGTCAATTCTTATTTTTATTCAAATATAGTGTATCACGACTAATACGACTAACCATATGCATAATGGCATTCCGTCAAGTATTAATGGGATCGGAGGTCAATCCTTAACAGGTTTCGAAGTTGTTCACAATATTCGCGCTCACATACAAGTGATTAATGGCTCATGATTGAGGGACTTTATGGCGGTAAAGGTAACTTAGGCAATATCAAGGTAATAATGTAACTAGAGTATTTGTGCTCTTCCTAGCAATTATTTCTGTTGAACATAGAAATATCATATAGAGATAATGGAATCATTCAGGATGTTATAGTATAGTCAAGTATCATGCCACAATAATCACTTTGGAAACATTATCATCTGAGTATCAGTATTTCAGTTAAGTAATTCGCCAGTAACGTATATTTATCACATATTAAGTCATAAACTCCATCAGGTAACTATTAATAAGGAAATTGATTTGAATCATGTAATTTATTCATATACTTATAAAGTTATCAAAGTATATGTAAGCATGTATCTCCACCAATGAGTTAAAAACAAGTATTGGAAATGGGGCTATGACTCACCTTGATTGATACGGGAATGATGAAAAGTAAAGTCGGATGAGATTATGAGAATAATTATGGAAACGTCTTTAATACAGAACCTGATAAATAAATTTATCTGAGAATTTAACCAAATACTATTTGGTAAATGAATAACGATTAATCGTTAAGATGAAAAGATGATATGCGAATGAAATTATTATGTTTATAATAGTATGACGAGATATGCTATTTTTTCTAAAGTTTTCCTTATTTAACAATGATGATAATAATACGTAAAGATAATTAGTTAAATGTCGTTATATACTCCGTATATTATTAACGTAAAAATAACTAATATATAAATAAAATGTAATGAAAATGCATATGACGTGATGGGGTGACGTAAAATAGAAAATAAAATAAGAATGTCAAATATAATATGTTGGTCCTTGTCCTTTTCCAGTTTTTACACTTTTTATACTAACGGCGTTAGCGTTACACCGTTAGTCCTTTTTATATATAATTTACAATTATAGTCCACTACATGTCCAATATTACAATCTGAGCTTGGAATATTAACTAATATCAATTTTTATCCTAATGTTTCTGTTTTTATAGTTTCAGTCCCTGTTTTTAAAGGTTTGGCAGTTTTAGTCCTTCTAGGTGTCGTTGCGTTACATTTTTAGTCCAAAGTTACAAAAATTATGAGAAAAATTATATAAAAATTTCTGAAGCTTATTTAATTTATAACAAGCTTATTTCAACAGCTTATTTGCTAAAAAGCTTATTTTTTTATGTAATTGGGCCTTAACGAACCAAAACAAAGGCCCGTTAAGAAATAGCGAGGCGAGGGCATGAAAATAGTTTTGTGCCTGGACTTGGGCTACTTTTGTGATTCTGAAAATATATCTTATGGGCCTGGTGGACTGTTTAATCGTAAAATCTTATTGGGCTCAATATAAGCCCAATCGGGTTTAATAAGTTTTTAAATGAAAATGAAGTTTTGAAAACCTTGTAACTGTCGATCAAATTGAGTAAATTTGAGTGTCGAAACGTGAGTATTTTTACAAGTTATATAAACAAAAATGATAGTTAGCTAGGTGGTCTATTGAGTAGTATGAAAATATAGTGTACTCGTTAAGTAAATTTTTTATATATACGATCGTTTTCTAGGCTGTTTGGAACGTTTGTATATTTTCAAAAGACTTGGTAATATTTTCCAAGTGTTTAGCATATTTTTAACAATTGGAACATAGTTTAGAAATGGGTTCGTATGATGCATGAAACATGAAAATAAACGTGAAATGAGTGTGCTACGTGACTTCTATGCCTTCCAAGATAGAGGCTAGTCACGTTGGGTGTTCTATATATATGTATGTACGTATAAAATGTATGTGGAGTTATATACATTCGACACAATATATAACATGATGCATGGAATATGTATAACGTGTGATATGAATTGAAAAGAGCTTGAAACAACTTACTACACCTCTAGGGTGGTAGAGAAACGAGAATGGATGAAGGAAACACAAGAACTAGGTACGTACGATTTTTACCCAAGTAATAAACGTATAAAACAAACTCGATTCTACTTCCTTGCTTCCAAACTTGTGTATAATTGTTCCTGGACTCTCAGAAGTGATTTTAAGGAGGAAATGAGGTTTGTTTCGTGTATGAAGAATGAGAGAAATGAGTGAATGAACAAGGAGTACATATTGTAACCTTTTTATAACTCGTATGGTGCAATTATTTGCAAGGAGGCCAATTTCACTATACATGTCAGTTACAATAGGTTCATAGGCTGAGTTTTAACATATTATAACATTTGAGAGAGCTAGAAACATGGAATATGTCCTTGTGAGTCATGGGATATGTCGACCATCTATTTGTCACCCATACGATTTGAGAAATCGTGTATCATTGGGTTATAGCTGATCATACTTAACATTTAAACATGAAATCATGTTACAAACGTTACTAGGAACTATTAGAAACAATCGGGAATCAAAACGGTTAAGAAATGAATTTATTATATACGATCGGGTTGGATTTTTGATAAATCAATTTGCCCTCTAAAAACGTATCATTACTTGACTTATGGAGCTGAGATTCGACACACTAATAGTTGGCTAGGTAAGAAATGAGGTGATGAAAAAATATATATAAGTCGTGTGTAAAAGTCGAGAGAACGAGAGTCGTTTTGGAGGATGTCTAGTCGACTGATTTGGAATAGAAAAGAAAGTGTTGGGCTTTTGTATTGGGCCTGATGAATAGTGCTCGTCTTTTGGGTTTGGGCTGAAATATTATTAAGGGCCCGTTTGATTGTAATTGGTTTTAATTAGGATTAGTAAATTTTTAATATTTGTTAAACGTATCGAGAACTTGTTTCGTCGTTTGGTGAATTCTGTGATATCGTAATTGTGACCATTTAATATAATAAGAAAATTTCAAATTTTCATGTAAAAATGGTGATTAAAATAATGACAGAGGTTAATTAAACATTGTTAATTATATGGATTTTTGCGAGGTTTTACAGTACCCACATGTCATTCTGAATTTCGTCCCGAAATTCAAGTTTAATGTGATTACGTGAGTAAAGAATTTTGAACAGAGGGTTGTCGAGAGATTTTTATTCCTAAAATTAAGGAAACGTGATTCAGTCAGATTTACCTGTACTAGACAAGACAAAGTAACTGATGTATTTAAGGGTTGTGAATATTGAAAATAGTGGTCATGAATAGTAAAATAACGGCTAGTGCATAGTGTCCAAGGGTCGGGAATAGTACCCAACGGCTATATTCTAGCCTATAAATACCCCTTCCTAATTTCCGTTTCTTCCATCAACCATTTTCCTCTCATTTTCCATCTCAAAATGCCGCACCTCATCACTATCTTAGCGATTGTGTATATCGTCCTTGTCGCTATCTACTTAGCGTATGTTCCAGATGAAGACTTTGGATTCTTGGTCGCGATCTTGATGTTTGTCGTACCCCTCACTATCCTAGCCATTACCGTAGACAAGATATGGGGGTAATAATCTTGAGCTAGGGTTGTTTTAAATTAAGTTTTTGTTGTGTTTCTATGTACTTTTAACGAATAAGGAATAAAACTCATTTTGTTTTTATGTTTAGGAATTTGTCTCATTATTGTTTTTAATGGTTTGTTTATATTTATCTTTCAGCATAATTAGGGTGATTCATCATGTGGTGGCTTTTGCTATTGTTTTGTTGGTGGGAGTCTTTGTTGCCATAGCGGATCAACCTATTAAAGATTCCATGATTTATATTGTAATCATTGTAACAGTAGCACTTCCGATGCTAATTATTTGTTTATGTATTAATTTTCACGGATTTTAATAAAATTTTCGCTATTTAAGTTTTCTATCAGTCTTTGTGAATTATTTGGGTTCTCTTACTTGTACTTTTGTTGGTTTCTCATCATAATGGTGATGAGATAAGATAGGTATTTATTGTGGTTTGTTCAATGTATTATTTATGAACAGTTCATTTTAGCTCTATATTTTGCTTTTGAAAGAAGATTGTTATTTAGAAATTTGAAAATATAACTGTTCCCTTCATAACATAATTCTTCCTAAATTAGACATAGTTGATCAGGCTATGTATAATTGAGGACCAAATGATGTGATATTTGGCTCAATCATATGTTCCTATAAATTGTTTTAGATGGTGTTCAGCGTGTTGTTTTTATAATATAACACGTAATTTCTTTTAAGAATAAAATATAAAATTTTAGTGTTCATACTATGAATCAGAAATTTCTGGAGTAATAATAATATATTGTTATTTGATTAATGGGATAGAAATTAAAATTAACGTAGATTATCATTATTATGGAAATATTACAAGGTAGATTTTTCGATACGGTAGAAAGATAGTTGTTATACTTAGGTTACATCCATCGTAACTTAAAGTAAAATACAAGAAAGAGATTACAACTTAGGAAATTCTTGAACTAGAGTTTATTTATCTACAACAGAAATTTATTCATCTGCTTAAATCTAGTTGTCATTCCTTTGATACTATCAAAGTCTTTAAAGATTCTTCATTCTCTTGCAAAAGTCTTGGCTTTCCAATTGACATTGTAGTTTGGACATTGGCTCTTATAGTGCCCTTTTCTACCACATCCGTGGCATATTACAGTTGTTGGTTGTCCTTTCCTGTCCGGAGTCTTACAGCTAATTGCCTTGTGACCTGTTTTCTGACATTTCCTGCACTTAACAATGCAGATTCCTGTGTGATGCTTCTTGCATTTTTGACACAGGGGTTGACTTCCACGATAACCACTTCCAGTAACAGGTGTGGCGAGGCAGTTTCTATTAGATTTCTGGTTGTATTCCAGCTGACGTTGATAGTTGATACGATCTTCTAGATGTTTACGATAGCGGTCTTGAGTATTGATGATATTGTAGTAGATGGGGTTGATGGTTCCTATTTCGAGGAGTTTTCGCTTTTGGTTATTTCCATTTGATATACCCCCGTGCCTAATTCCTTGATTATGGTTGATGGTAGGGTTATCATTCCTTCTTGAATTTTTAAGTAAGGTGGCCTATACTTCATGAAACTTGTAGGGTTGTGCTTACCAAGTATACCCGTCTTTCTTCTCGGATAAACTATGGTAGTCCCTTCTAGTACCACTGACACTATGTCATTTACCAATTTCTTGATAGCTCCAGGAGTCATGGTGATTTTTGATGATGATGGAGAATATGCATTGTTCATGTTGTCCATTTTCTGAAATCATTAATGAAACTCAACATTAGAATCCATATAGTATCATAATAATTCAAATAATGAAGTTAATTATTTCATTGATGATAGACTGAATTGAATCCCTACTGTAATCTAATTTCAAGATATGTTTGGGTTGTATCATAGATAAATGATCAACTCTTGATATGGGATTACTAAGGAACAAACCGACTTGCCTACTAAAGCTGAAATTCAATAATCTTTTCTCCATTCTTTAAATTCCCTTTCAAAAATTGATTTTTAGACAATTCTTAAGATTGTGGGTTAATTATGGTATGTTTAAGAAATCTTAACAATTGTAAGAAATCTTACGGTAGATTTGAATAACATTGCAGAAGTTAACATAATGTTAATAACTTGACTGATTGTTTTTGCAAAACAAACGATACAAGATCTTTTATTAATAATTTATTGATCTACGTAGAGTCATTTGTTTATCAAAGAAAATAACAAATGATGAGATTTTTGCATGAAGGTATGAGGATTTATTACATGCATGATTGATACGAAAGAAAAGATTGATTCATAACAAATAGATATAACAGAAAAGGAGGTTATTATACATTATGATTCGATTACAAGTTCTGAAGTTTCAGATTTATTGAACCTTACGTGAAATACTAACCAAAACTATTTGGTTTAGTAGGTACAACAAGGATACTTGCAAACTTAAGATTAGTTACGCCTCTGACGTAAATATCTAACTTCTTTCTCAAGTTCAAGTTGTGCAGCTTCCATGTTTGAGAAACGTTCCTGACACATGTTCATTTGATTTGCCAACATAGTCTCTAATGCGGAAATCTTTTGACCCTGGTTTCTGGCTGTGTCTCTGGCCATCCATAGGGTTCTTTCAATATCTTCAACTCTACCATGTGTATGACCGTGTTCTCTTCTTGCATAACGGACCCTGGAGTCCAAGCTTCCAAGCTCCTGGTTGGTGTTGTCCTTTATCTCATTAATCTTTATTCCTAATTCACACATTGTTCGTCTCTCAGCATCCGCCCTTTTGAACAACGCGTCAAGGTTACGGTCCTACCATTCAAATTGAGTTGGTTGTAACCCTTTTAGCTGTTCAGTGTGAGCATCTAATATGCTGGCTTGTCGATAAATAAGATTCCATATTGTATCAGGAGTGCTTATATTGTAGTCGGGTGAGTTAGGTGAGGACAAATTATTTGGAAAATCTGGTATTGAGGAATCTGAAGTATAAGGTAACGGAGAATTTGGCTCAACATTCTTCCACGGTATCCCTTGGCTTGAACTTTGTCCAACTTCGAATGTTGCCTGGCCACCAATCAAATCTTCATATGATTCGGTAGCTCTCCTGAGTTTTTGACGTAAAGGTGAACGAATA